>WHYT01012695.1:43910-105596 GCA_009806455.1 Tetrax tetrax | reverse complement strand
GAACTAATGCTTGTGAAGTGAGGTGACAGCCTGGAGAGAAAGACTTGGTGACTCCACAGAACAAGAAAAATCAGTAGCAGGTCATATGCAAGAAATTTAGAATCACAGAATCATAAATAGTTTGAGCTCGAAGTGATCTTTAAAGGTCATCTAGTCTAACCCCCCTGCAAGAACCAGGGACATCTCCAACCATTTCCCCTCATCCTTTCACAATGGGCCCTGCTGAGGATCCTTCCTATCCCCTTTAGGTATTGGAAGGTTGCTATAAGCCTTCACAGAGCCTTCCCCTCTCCAGGCTGAATAGCCCCAGCTCTCAGTCTTTCTTCATAGGAAAGGTGCTCCAGCCCTCCGATAATTTTTCTGGCCCTCTTCTGGACTCGCTCCAACAGATCCATATCCTTCTTATGTTGGGAGCTCCAGAGCTGGGCATGGTATGTCAGGTGGGGTCTCACGAGAGCGGAGTAGAGGGGGAGAATCACTGACCTCAACCTGCTGATCACACTTCTTTTGACGCAGCCCAGGCCACGGTTGGCTTTCTGGACTGCAAGCGCACATTGCTGGCCCTTCTCAGAAGGGCTGCTCTGAATCCGTTCTCCACTCAGCCTGTATTTGTGCTTCAGATTGCCCCAAGTCATGTGCAGGATCTTGCACTTGGTCTTGAACTTCACAAGGTTTGCATGGGCCCATCTCTCCAGCATATCAAGGTCCCTCTGCATGCCATCCCTTCCCTCTGACATGTCAACTACACCATGCAGCTTGGTGTTGTCAGTGAACTTGCTGAGGGTGCACTCATTACCACTGTCTATGTTGCCAAAAAAGATGTTAAACAGTGCTGGTCTCAATACTGACCCCTGAGGAATGCCACTCATCACTGGTCTCCACTTGACTGTATTGAGCCTTTGACCGTAATTCTTTGAGTGAGGCCATCCAGGCAATTCCTTATGCACCGAGTGGTCCATCCATCAAATCCATTTCTCCCCAGTTTAGAGACAAGGATGTCATGTGGGACAGTGTCAAATGCTTTGCACAAGTCCAGGTAGATGATGACAGTTCCTTCTTCCTTATCCATCGATGCTGTAACTCCTTCATAGAAGGTCACCAAATTGGTCAGGCATGATTTGTCCTTAATGAAGCTGTGCTGGCTTTCACCAATCACCTACTTATTTTCCATGTGCCTTTCCATGTTTCACGGGGCATCTGCTCCATGACCTTGTCAGGCAGAGGTGAGACTGACTGGCCTGTAGTTGCCTGCATCTTCCTTATTTCCCTTTTTAAAAATGGGGATTATGTTTCCCCTTTTCCAGTCAGTGGGAACCTCACTGGATTGCCACGACTTCTCAAATACGATGGCTAGCGGCTTGGAAACTTCATCTACTAGTTCCCTCAGGACCAGTAGATGTGTCTCATCAGGTCCCATAGCCCTGTGCACCTTCAAGTTCCTTAGATGGTCCCAAACCTGCTTTTCTCCTACAGTGGGCAGTTCCTCGTTCTCCCAGTCCCTTCCTTTACCTTCTGCAACTTGGGCAGCATGGCTAGAGCCCTCATGGGTGAAGACTGAGGCAAAATTTTTTTGAGTACCTCAGCCTTCTCCATATTCCAGGTAATCACATCTTCCATTTCCTTCTGAAGAGGGCCCACATTTTCCCTGGTCTTCCTTTTATCCCTGACGTACCTATAGAAGCTTTTCTTGTTGCCCTTGACACCCCTGGCCAGATTTAATTCTAAAGCTAGATTATTTGACTCTTGCTTCAGCATGGTAATACTGCAGTCCCATTTTTAAAGTTGTGATGATGGTCACACTAAAGGATCTTGAATTTGACAACTATCTTATTCTTTTTCTTGCATTACAGAAGAGAGGGGCCAGCACCAGTCATCACGGCAGCTTGCAGCATGTTCTGCAAGTCAGAGCTCTGCCATCCAACACCGAGATTCACCTCTTCAGCTGCTACTGCCATATCTGCACCAGCAAGTTAGTGCAGGTAGACACTGGCTGTATTTTTTGACACTAGTGGGTTCAGTGGGTAGAAGCAGACTATGTTCATCCTGATGATTCAGGAGACACCTAGTCAGAAGTAGGGCATGCTAGACCTCTTCCCCAGTACAAAAGGGTACCTTGCATACCACGAAAGCAGACTGCTAGATGTTACTCATTGCCTAATTTCCTAATTTGCCTGTATTTCCTTCAGATTTTTCATTATTTTCACACTGATCTAATTCCACTGTCTCTAATAAAATCAATCAGTATTCTGTAACTGTTTCATATTACTCTATATCATCCATTGTTTAATGAATTTACACCAGCTTGAAGGAGAAATCAAGTCTTAGTAATGGAAGGTAACATAACAGAATCCTAGGTGCACAGGTCTTTACCAACACTACCACAGAGGAAATGTCTAAGGCATGTAAAACTGGCCTTCCAAGCAACAGCAATACAGAATCATACAGATTATTTCCACAGCATTATGGGCCTAAACAGAAAGACAATGAAATGCAAGTAACAGCATCTTAGTCAGATCTGATGATCTTCGTGCAAAATTCTGCAGAAGAATTTGTTTTGAAGACATGATTTTATACTAAATAATAGGTTTTACAGAAATGTTATACTGCCTTATTAAATTCCCTTGTTCTGCTTGCTATAGGAGGCATAAGCAGAACAACATCCAAAAATTGTGTAAGGCAATGAAAATCTTCCCTAGAACAGTCAAGTGACTGGTATATCAGAAGGATATATATGGTCCTGTGTTGAGTAATTAAAGCAAGATTGTAGTGGCTCTTTCCACTCATAGTAAAGCTGCAGAAAAAGCTCTACAGTGGCATGACACTCTGCAAGGTTCCCTTTAACTTTACTACACGCTCACATCTCTTTTCAGAAACTCTAAAACAGCTGTTCAATCACAACTCTACAGCCAAACTGAACATTAAGGATGTAAAAGCTAACATTTGTGGCAGGCAAAACAAATTCATCTCAAGCATATGTTTCTATTTATTTACTTTAGAGTCTGGATTTCCAAAACTTACATAAAATTAAGATTATTAAAATGAATCCATAAAACTCCAAATGCCAATCATCAAAATATCACAAGTTATGTGCAAATGTATTGCTAACTTAAAACAACTAGCAAGTAAAGATAGCATTTATATGAAATAAATGAATCTTTTCAGGAACAACATTCTCTTAGCACAGAAAACAATTTCATGTTTTAAAAAAGATACTTATTTCCTTCCAAGACTTGGGGACTGTGTTTTCGAGGAAGTTTTGCAGTGATAAAGGGAGGTAGATAACCAAGGAGAAAACTGAAGACATAATACCTAAACTCCAGAGAGTTCAGCCATGTGTAACTACACAAAAGTCACCGTTTCCCAACAAAAGTAGACTATGGCAATGACCAGTCAGTTCCTAACCACATGACAGAACCAAAATTCTATTAAACCATTTAATAGAATCATAGAATCATAGAATGGTTAGAGTTGGAAGGTACCTTCAAAGGTCACCTAGTCCAACCCCCCTGCAAGGAGCAGGGACATCCCCAACTAGATCAGGTTGCTCAGAGCCTGTCCTTGAATTTTTCCAGGGATGGGGCATATTAGAAAAAAAATTCTTTACAATGAGAGTTGTAGAGCACTGGAACAGGTTGCCCAGAGAGGTGGTGGATGCCCCATCCCTGGAAACGTTCAAGGCCAGGCTGGATGAGGCTCTGAGCAACCTGATCTAGTCAGGAATGTCCCTGCTTCTTGCAGGGGGGTTGGACTAGATGACCTTTGAAGGTCCCTTCCAACCCTAACCATTCTATGGTTCTATGATCCACCACCTCTCTGGCCAACCTGTTCCAGTGTTCTACAACTCTCATTGTAAAAATTTTTTTCCTAATATCCAATCTAAATCTACCTCCCTCTATTTTAAAACCATTACCCCTCATCCTATCACAACAGGCCCTGCTGAACAGCCTCTCACCATCTTTCTTGTAGGCCCCCTTGAGGTACTGGAAGACCACTATCAGGTGTTCCCCGGAGCCTCCTCTTCTCCAGGCTGAACAGCCCCAACTCTCTCAGCCTGTCCTCATAGGAAAGGTGCTCCAGACCTCTTATCATCTTTGTGGCTCTCCTCTGGACCTTCTCCAACTGGTCCATATCCTTCTTATGTTGGGGGCTCCAGAACTGGACACAGTATTCCAGGTGGGGTCTCAGCAGGGCAGAGTAGAGGGGGACAATCACCTCCCTCGACCTGCTGGCCACGCTCCTCTTGATGCAGCCCAGGATGCGGGTGGCTTTCTGGGCCGCAAGGGCACATTGCCGGCTCATGTTGAACTTCTCGTCCACCATCACTCCCAAGTCCTTCTCCTCAGGGCTGCTCTCAATCCGTTCTCCACCCAGCCTGTATTTGTGCCTGGGATTGCCATGACCCAGGTGCAGGACCTTGCACTTGGCCTGGTTGAACTTCATGAGGTTGGCACGGGCCCACCTCTCCAGCCTGCCAAGGTCCCTCTGGATGGCATCCCTCCCTTCCAGTGTGTTGACGGCACCACACAGCTCGGTGTCATTGGCAAACTTGCTGAGAGTGCACTCTATCCCACTGTCCATGTCGCTGGCAAAGATGTTGAACAGGGCTGGGCCCAACACAGATCCTTGAGGAACGCCACTCGTGACCGGTCTCCACTTGGACATTGAGCTGTGATTGAGGTTACTCCAGTTTTACTCCAGTAGTTATAACCAGTACTGACCAATTTGGTGACCTTCTATGAAGGAGTTACAGCATCGATGGATAAGGAATGGATAAGGTCATCTACCTGGACTTGTGCAAAGCATTTGACACTGTCCCACATGACATCCTTGTCTCTAAACTGGGGAGAAATGGATTTGATGGATGGACCACTCGGTGCATAAGGAATTGCCTGGATGGCCTCACTCAAAGAATTACGGTCAAAGGCTCAATACAGTCAAGTGGAGACCAGTGATGAGTGGCATTCCTCAGGGGTCAGTATTGGGACCAGCACTGTTTAACATCTTTGTCGATGAGATAGACAGTGGGTGCACCCTCAGCAAGTTCATCAACAACACCAAGCTGTGTTGTTGGAGGGAAGGGATGGCATCCAGAGGGACTTTGACAGGCTGGAGATGTGGGCCTGTGCAAACCTTATGAAGTTCAAACAGGCCAAGTGCAAGGTCCTGCAGATGGGCTGGGGCAGTCCAGATCACAGATACAGGCCAAGTGGAGAACGGATTGAGAGCAGCCCTTCTGAGAAGGGGTATTGGTGGACAAGAAGCTCAATATGAGCCAGCTATGTGCGCTTGCAGTGCAGAAAGTGAACTGTGGCCTGGGCTGCATCAAAAGAAGTGTGATCAGCAGGTCAGGTCAGGTCAGGTCTCATGAGCCCCCACCCGGAGTACTGCACCCAGCTCTGGGGTCCTCAGAGAAAGACTTGGACCTGTTGGAATAAGTCCAGAGGAGGGCAATGAAAATTATAAGAGGGCTGGAGCATCTGTCCTAGGAGGACAGGCTGAGAGAGTTGGGGTTGTTCAGCCTGGAGAAGAGAAGGCTCCAGAGAGACCTTACTGCAGTCTTTCACTACTTAAAAGGGGCTTATAAGAAAGATGGGAAAAACTCTTCAGCAGAGCCTGTTGTGACAGGACAAGGGGTAATGATTTAAAAAAAAATGAGGATAGGTTTATACTAGACATAAGGAAGAAATCTTTTATAATGAAGGTGGTGGAACACTGGACCAGATTGCCCAGAGTGGTGATAGATGCCACATCCCTGAAACATTTAAGGCCAGGTGGGATGGGCTCTGAGCAACCTGATCTAGTCAGGGATGTCCCTCCTTCTTTAAGATGACCTTTAAAGGTTCCTTCCAACCCTAACTCTTCTATGACTCTGTGATTCTGTATCTTTGGGCATGGACAGCTTTGGCTTGTACTGCCATAAGCAAAGTGAGATTTAAGGTACTGTTACTGGGATCATTATCAGCGTTATAGAATAATATCAGTCTAGTTAAGTGGCCTCCTTTTCTGCAAGAAATGTTGCTCCTATAGTTTGTTAATAAAAAGGCAGTTTGCAAAACATTTCAAACATGCTCCTTTGAATAATACTTTCTAAATTTTAGGACTTTTTCTTTTTTTTTTCTTTTTTTAATAATTGATTTTCTTAAAAAATAGTATAGAGATAATGGCAGTAGCATCTGTAATTAGTCATATCAAAATATAGACAGAAGAAAGAATCTGATCTATTCTTTCTTTTCCTTGATGTCTGATGTTCCTCCCTCCTGTGGTATTAACAAATTCTCACTGTAAAAGAAATTGATTCTTCACTCCCAGGCAGGTCATTATAAAAAAAGGTTTTAAATCATTTGGTCTTCCCATTTCTGAAATATAGACTTCACTTTAATCTTCTCTGCATTACCAGCAATAAAAAGTCCATAATTTGTGAAAAATGAGCTTTTTCTTCAATATGTCGTGTGATAAGTAGCATTTCTACTCCTTGATCACTTGTCCCACACTTGTTAACCTGCCAAAGTAGTATTCAGTACATCAGGAAGAGACAGTATTTATCTCTGTTGCATAGCCACATGAAGATTAAAAACCATGTTAGGAGTTAGCTTCTCAGTTACTAATAAATTCCCTTTTTTTGGTTAAGTTGATGCCGACATTTGATCATTCGCTGGGTGCAGCCTTATGTTGGTACGTCAATGTGCACAGACCTATGTCTTTGACACGTCACTGAAACACAGAGAGGTAGGATGCGCGTAAGGAAAAGGATTGTTTTCTGCTGACAGTGGCGGTAATTTGCCTGGTCTATTTCTAGAAATAAAACAACCCCAGGGCAGTGTGAGGTAGGATACATATTCCACAGTACAGCAAGCACACTTTTACAAGAGTGAGCCTGGTGGAAGCTCATAAATGAAACTTCTATGCATTTAAAGTAAGAGAGCAACATTTGCAGTTGGAGTAGATGATACTTGTATGTCCCTTCCAAATACTATTCTATTCTATTCTATTCTATTCTAGTCTAGTCTAATTTCCTTTGTAAAAAAAAGGTACCTATAGACATAGCTGTAGTTATACACATATCTTTTTGTGACTGCCGCCTTACTGGAGCATCCTGACTCTGGTGTTAGGATCGTGGCCAGCTCCTGTCCTGTTCAGAGCTGCGGGGGTGGTCGTGTCCTACCTCAAACTCAAACTCTCCAGGTGGTTTTAGTTTATTTTTTTTTAGTCATCTTTCCAAAGCTTATTGCAAGGTTGGATGGAATGCCTTTTCCCAAGTTAAATAGCCATTCTGAAAACGTAATAATTCTGTTCAGCCTGCTCTAATTTTGTAAAATGAATCTGCTGGAATTGAAGTAAGAAGGTCAAAACCAGACACAATTAAATTCTGAATAGTATAGCTACTCAAAAAATGTTGGAAAAAGGGAGAATAAGTTTTAAATTGTGTTCTTTAGTCAGATAGACACACAGAATTATCTCAGATGTAGACAACATTAAGAAAAAAATTGTTGATTCTTGAAGATTCTCAGTGAAGTAGATTTCATTTGATAAAGGAATGCCACGCACCTTCATATTCACAGAGAGTAGCTGACCACTGATTTTAGTATCATTCACTTAAATGTGGAAAGGAGGCATTTTTTTTATGCTTGTGAAATGTGTATTTGCTTAATGGAAAAATACAATAAGTGTGCAAAAGTGACCAAAGGAAACCAGATAAGTGTGAAGCTGGAAGACAGAGGTGGCACTCATAAATACCATACTGAAGCGGATGTAAGTCAAGAGCTGCACGGTATAAAGCTGCCCTTTAGGTCCTCTTTGTTCATTGTGCAAAGTGGAATGGAAAGCAATCACTATAGTGTATTTATCAAACACTGATCTATCTGGTTAAAATGACGAGACCGGTGGGATTGCCCTTTACCTGTGATCCAGCGTCGATTTCTATATTATTTATACCATCTTCCCCTTTCCTCTAAATCGTATTTTCTACATTACAGGAGGCATACATTTGGAGGAGTTAAGGGAAATTTACAGAATATATACATGGCGAATTTACTGTGAAGATAATATTTTTAAGTAAAATGCATTTTTGTACTATTAAAGACATGTGTAGGTAGCAACCTTGTGCTTCAGAGCTTTTGTAGAAAATCCTTGGTTTTCAACAATTGTGACTCAAATCTAGGCTTTTCTGAGTAAATTCTAATGTATTGATAATTTCCAGGCCTCACATGTTCTGGACTTTTAATTCTTTGTTGTTTTAAAATACATTTCTTTATAATTTGTTTTCTGTTTATGATTCTTGTTTCTCTCTGCTCTGCTTTGCTGTTCTTTGTCTATTTTAGTGTACTTTAAGGTTTACACGTAAACAACTCTGCATCTAATGATATGGTGCTGGGTTTAGATTTCTCATGGAACAACATGGAAATGCATCATGAAACCTCTTTCTGTTCTACGGAAAACCATTTTCTGGCATATGTTTGTACTATGCTAACCAAAATATTGCCAGGTGTGTGTGTTTTCATTCAGGCACCTCCTCCCATAGAAAATCAGCACTGTCTGTAACTCTTCCACTTTCCAGTTAGTAAGAAAGAAAAGGCTGACTCTCAAAAACAGAGTCCCATTTCAGTCTTGCTAATTAAAAACCTGAGCTGCCCTCTGAATTTCCAGGGTCACTATATACCTGTCCTGAGTACTTAATTTTTGCCAAATATATTATGGAATAATCATATAGTGACAAACTGAATCTATGTATAGGCAGGAAAGCTTTGGAAAGCACACTGAAGAAACATAGCTGCAATATCTATATAAATGATAAATCTGACATTCAGAAGACTACCAGATGTCTGAATTTCCCTAGACATGTATTTTTCTTTCTGCCTGGTAATTCTGTCTTGGGAAATTGAGATTTCTATTATTCAGTAGTTACAGCTGGGCAGCTAAATGTCGGAAAAGTCTGGACATGTCCACCTTGTCTGTACAGTAAATTCAGTGTGCACAAAAGTAATGATTTACTCTGTATGTAGGTACGGTTTCCCATAGATTGAACTTACTGTGAAAGTTCTAAATGGAAAATGTGCATATATTTCTGTCTGGAAAATCCTGGGCAAAAGTAGGTCAGCCATAAATATTTCCTATGATAATGAATAAGCTTGATTTCTTGCTTTTACCACAAAGAATTTGCCTACTTTTTCAGTTCACTACCTTTCCATTGAGAGAACCCATTTTCCGAATTAACAATTAGATGATTGCTCACACTCCTTTTGCATATCCTCCTCCTTTCATCTGCATCATAGAGTTTCTAGCATGACCTTGGCATGAATGTAGAGATATTGTAGGGTAGACGAGAAACCTACATAACTCTAAAAATGTGCTCCCATATATTTTGCTGATCAGCTCTCCTTTTGATCTTTCCATCTCCAGATTCCCTTTCCTGATCACAATACCTTCCCTTCAATGTCTCTCATTTTCCCTCCTGCTTTTCTGCTTCAGGAAGAAGAATACACTTTTCACACTCTTCTCTTCTCGATTTGTCTGATCACTCCTCCATTCCTGCTTTCTTGTCCCAGTACTGCAGCTTTTCAGACCTGTCCTTTGCTGTAATATCTATTACTCCAAAATGCTCTGTGACTTAGTTCTTGTCAACACCTAATGTTATCTTACCACTATGTCCAATTTCATTCTTTGCCTTTATCTTTTTGCTCCAGCAAAAACTAGCAGTGAGATTTCCTATCACCTCTTTTCTCACCAGTTGTGAGAAAACATCTCTTATGTGAGCTATTGTCCACTAAATAAGATGGATAACTGGGAGCAAGGAACATTTCTCACTCTGTGATTTTGCAGAGTACCTTGTGCATTTTTGATAACACAAGTTAATAAACAATAGACATCATGACTATCAACGTCTTCTGTCTTAAACAGCAAATTACAAAGCTACTGGCAGATTTCTGTTCCAAACTGCACTGGGAGACTGTGTCAAGCTTCACATTTTTGTATTCCTTCTTGTAGTATCTTCCTTTAGTAGCTGCACATGTAGTTTGTTCTCTGGACCTCTTCCGATATTTTATGTGGTGTTGGGAATACCTTTCATTTAGTTAGTACTCACTGGAAAGAAGATCCTGCATTAGAGGATTAATGAAAGGATGAAATAAAGAATCTGAAAAAACCCAGCATCCTTCAAAGTGCAGGCAGTGGCAGCACTACTGTCAGAAACAGCTAGTTCCATATTGGAACTAGTTTCTTTGATAGCTGATCCATGTGGTCTACAGAAGTACCCTGGCTCTGGTGAAGAACTATTTCTGTATATGTCAAAAGAGCTAGAAGGGAAAAAATGGAGCATGAATTTCACAATCCACGTCAAAAAATGCAGATAATGTGTAAAATTATTTTTTATTATAGATACCTGTTGTCCTGCACATTCTTTTTAACAGACTGAAAATTAGAGCCATTACTACCTTAATACAATATGTTCTCTGTTTTAAAGTTGACACAGTTGGTTTGTTAGCATTCCTAGAAATCTCTCCCAGATCCAAAAGTTCAGCCTTGTTTCTTAGATGTTTGCATAAAAATGGATCTTAACCTTCTCTTATGGCAACTATCTCACTCTACTTTTTCTTTAAACATTTACCAAGTATATATATGAAGCTACAACAGAACCATAATGACACCATTCACTTAGCATGTGTGAGAGCCATTCATTTTACACCACTTCTCTTATTGTTTTTGACAACAATAGTTTTTTAGTGGGACTGAAATAACAACAATTTTCTGTTTTTCTTTTTAAAAAGAAAATGCCAAGACTTTAGAAAAACCCAATGTTTGTTTTTGGGACGCTTCATTTAACAGTTTTTAATCCCATTATTTATTTTCAACCTTTTAAAAATCCAAGAAGGCAATTGGATATTGTTCGCTGTTGCTTGTAAGAACCCCATTGTCACTTTTGCTTGGTCTGCAGAAGAGAGGTAGCCTGGAGAACACAACTTTTTGGAGGTTCTTACCAAAAAGGGAGAGTGAGGATTTAATCTTTTGGGCTGCTGTTTTGCCGACATCAATATTACCAAAAAAGAGCTTCTGTTCACTGCAATTGCTTGGAATATTGCAAATTCATACTAAGAGAGACAGCAGTCTCCAATATGCTTGATGTACACCTAGCAAATACTGTTTATTTGGTAGGAATGGTGTTCAAGTTACTTTTAATAGTTATACCACCATGTATGTCATCAGAAACTAACACTGAGGCTTAAAAAAAAAAATAATTTTCATATTCTGGCTTAAAACTGAAGCTAGATGTCAAAACTGAAGCTAGATTACAAAACTGAAACTAGGACTATGCATCTGTCTGTACTTAAAAATAAAATCTTTATTGATTGAGAGTGTTGGTCTTTTGCCCTATATATTTCCTTCTTCTCCCACATAGTTTTATCTCCTTGCTGATAAGCTGCTGCAATAAACTTCAAAAGACAAGATGGCTTATTTGCTCTTTGATTTAAGCACCTTTAAGAAAGATCTTTTAAAGTAAAGAGATACACTGACTAGTACACCAAACATATCTCTGCATTTGTAGCACCCTTTTTTGTTCTGTCTGAATTTACAAACCTTCTTTCCTCTTTAAAAT
Source organism: Tetrax tetrax (assembly GCA_009806455.1). Lineage (NCBI taxonomy): Eukaryota > Metazoa > Chordata > Aves > Otidiformes > Otididae > Tetrax > Tetrax tetrax. Next base: position 94,009 of record WHYT01012695.1, on the reverse strand, counting down.
GAATATTAGAGGAACAAGAGTGTTTGCTTTTGCTTTTTTTTTTTTTCAGCTGCAATCTCAGTTGGTACCACCTGCCAAAGATGAAATATTAGTACATTAAATATTATTTCTTCTTTTGTTTTAAAGGTGACCTACTATTTCTGTGGGTATTTTTTTTCCTTCTCTAATAAACTAATTGATGACTGTGTACTAAATTTTCCAATCTGAGAGGAAATAGAAACACTCATAAAAGAGGCAAGCTCAGTCATCCCTGATCATCCTTGATGCTTTATACTGGCACATGCTTTGGGACTGTTCTGTATTGAATGTGTGCAGCAGAGACGAATTGAACAGGACTGTCTCGGAAATAAGTTTGTGTTTATTTGGGTACTAAAGAGGGTTTTGATCAAGACTACCCACTCTTTTCTATTATTTTCTGAGCTTATTGCTTTGAATACATCTTCTTATTGCAAATTTGGCTCTAATATGAAGTACATCATGCCAACATTTTTTTGCTGATTATTATTGAGTTGTTGCCCTGTTTTTGTCCTGCTAGAAGTCTCAGATAATGCAGATATTTGTCTGTTCATACCCATCATACCCATTAACTTTATTTAGTCTTCTTTTGAGTGACTAGGCCAAGACTAACCAGGTCTCATTGACAAAAAATGATTCCTGGCATTCATTTAACTTTTCCATCAGTCTGTTCTCTTTTTATCTGTACCACCTGAAGCTGTTGGTTTCCCTCATTTATCTGCGCCTCTGCTCAAATGACAGTCATGACAATCCATATGAAATCACATATGCTTTTATTTATTTGAATGTTACTTTTGTTAGTAATAAAGCCTGGTATTCTAACAATCTTTAGCTGCTCAGTTGTTCTATGTTTATATTACGGAGTTCCTCCCTCTCGCACCAGTATAAATCAGAAGGTGTTGGTGTTGGTAATGCCACAGTCAGGATAAATCTAATACTTTTACTTTCTTCCTGAATTCTTGACCAGGCTTTTAGCTAATAATATGTCAGCATAAACTCCACAGAAATCAATAGTCACCTATATCACCATGGATTGGGCCCAAGGTATTATGTGATTTAAAGCATGTTTTTTTTTTTTCTGCAAAAACAATTTTATGTGATATTGATTTTAGAGTTATACTGCTGTTTGGGTTCCTCTTCTTTTTTGTACTTCTTTTCTAGAGCTGTGTTCAAGGACATCCTGGACACCCCCCAATCTAAGGGGTAAACCATAGCTTGTGATGTACTTGTGCCAGTAGCAGCATCTGCTCTTTGCTGTTTTCTTTGGACTCAGTTTTGAGTGGGCAGAAATTTACACATCGTGATCTCTTTGGATATTGGCTTCAGAAAATAACACCCCTTGAGTTTGGAATGAAGGGCCTTTTAAACATGTGCTTATGTTCTATGATGTAATAGTTTTCTTTGGAAATGTGGTTCTCCTGTATTCAATCAAGGTTTGATTCTGATATCAACCCTGTTCAGTTCTCTCTGCATTTGAGTTTTACACCACCAGAGATCCAGTGACTTCAGCAGAGACATTACTACTCTTGAATGGTAAAACAGGACTTGCAAGTCTTTGTTTATTTATTTAGGTAAGAGCAAGTAAACATTGCACCTGTCCAGTTGTGTAGACCTGTGCAGATAAATTGGAATCTGTGAACCATGCTGATTTACAGCAGCTTTAAGCACACGGCCAAGCTTGAGAATAAGAAATGAAAACTCTGTGTTGTGGAGGTTCGGAATTTACAAAACATCTACTCTGATCTGTGTAATATAGCCTGTATTCACCAGGTTATCACAATGCTTATGTTGCTTCAAAAGTAATTATTTTCAGTTTAAGAACACATGAACTTCTTTAACTCCTTCAAGAAACAGAACCCACTGTGAAGCAAATGCAGTAAAGAAAAAGTATAAGATGAAACAGAAGCTGTGTAGGGAATAATAAGAGTGAAGAACTGATCCTGCTATGGTTTACACCTTAGCACTGATTTTCAGAATCATGGGTGACTATGCCAGGGTAAAGGTTCTGGAAAATCGCTCTGAGCTGTTCAAAACAGACAGCAAAAATTCATGTGCATCTGTGCGTGCTAAGCATAAACTTGTCAGTCTCATCGCTCCACATTCTAAAAAAGTCATTAGGATAAATGGTCGAAATTCTCTGCATAGCTCACTTCATTAATTAGACATGTTTCTCACATCAGGACGCCTATCTCATTGCCTTCATGCTCTTGTTTTCATGCTTCCTCATACTGAATTACATTTCAGACTGATAGTAGACTTCTATCAAATCATACTGTAACAATCAGTAGCAGACTGTCTATTGCTCCGTTATACCTGTGTATCTTTTACAAGAGCAACTGAGAAATGGGTAAAAATGGTTTGGGAATGAAAAAAGAAAGGCAAAACATATATATAAGAGGAGTATGCCACTGCAGGCAATCCCTCAGCCAGGGAAGATCGAATGGAAAAAGAGTAAAGGTTTCCTGTCTTTGATTCATACCTTATGAGAGGTTTCTTTAATGATTGCTCTTTTGTGTAGCCAAAGCAATGCTCATTTATCAGTCTGTGGTTTAATACAAATGCATCAGGATGAAAGCTGAAGGAGGAAGAAGGTTAAATGACAGGCACACCCTGACTTAGAAACTACAGGGCTGATTAATATCTCAGAAAGCTGACTGAAAAGAAACCTTTTTTTTTCAATAGACCCTGAAAATAACAACAAAAATGAAGTGAGCGCATTTTGGTTTAATGGTACATCTAACTAATTCTGAATTACTGTGGAATTCTTTTGGAAAAGTGTCTCATAGCAGCATTAATACCAAATTAATTCACTGAGATCAGTGTTATTGCAGTGAATAATAGCAAATAAATTAATATAATTGTGGGGAAATAAAAGTGTTAGCAAAATAATTTATATGCTTAATTCCTCATTGCTAAACTCCTATTAGTTCTCTCTTGCATTAAGGACTCTCTGCCTTTTCCTGCTCTTGCTGCTGAGATAAAGTTAGTAACTCTGGTGATTCACATGTGAGGTACAGTATTGTAATCCCCAGGGGTTTTTCCTCATTCATACCTCTCTGTGTGTATAACTCTAGACTTCCAAGGTGCTATCAGAAATATCCTTGTAAATCTTAGGGGACTGATTGACTATAAGTGATTTTGCTGAGTTTTACAGAGGAGAAAGAGACTGTAAAACTTGCCCAGGTTGATTTTGAATATGTGAATAAAGGTTTCAGTCCAACAGTCTTCTTTTCTGTCTCAATGCTCCACTCATTTATGCTGACATAAGTCTAGAGTAACTTATCTGAGGTCAGTGGAATTACATCAATATAAAATTAGGGTAAATGAGAGGAGAACCAGGTCTCCATGTGTATTTATCCTAGGAGAGCTCTTATTATTTGATGATCAAGTCAGAAAGATGAGCAATAATTTTCTTTATTATATAAATAATTCAATTAGAAATGAAGCTAAATTTGTTCTGACTATTCCAACCTAATATGAATGAATCAGATAAAGGGAATTTCTCTGCCTATCTGATTATGCAACTAATTTTTGTAAATTTTTAAAGGAAGAGTAGAGTGGAAGGCTTTTGGAGTCCAATGGAGAAATCTTATTTGATAAAGCAAAGAGAGGAATTTGATCTAGATTAATTAAAAAAAAAGTTAAGGTCAATAGGATTAGTTAAGCTTGGCCTTCCTAAGTATGATTATTTACATTTAAAAGCTAGCCAGCTGTTAGTGTTTCTGTTAGTGTTTGAGTAGCTTGCTGGATTTAGAATGAAATTTTGAGGTTTCTCTGTGAGTGCTGTGGGAAACATCACGGCAATTTGTCTTCCAGCCTTTCCAATTAGGCATGCTTTCACAAGTAGGCTTTCTTTCTAGGAACTGAGTGTTAGCGCTTAGATGAAGACACTGGAAAAAGAAAAGGGGCTGAATTCCTGAATTTAGGAACACCTCTGTGGTCTGGTATGCAGTGTAAGAGAAACCGGTAATATTTTATATTTCTGTCTTGGTGATACCTGATCTGCCGTAAGTCTGACCTGTAATGGCTGAGCGTGCACTACCAGGTGTCGAAGGAGACTTCCACAGTCCTCCTCAGGCAGCTGTGTCTGGATCACGCTCCACCACAGCACATACCACAAAGAACTTGCTTTTTGCTACTGTACTGATAGATTTTATATCCACACATTTCAGGAAGGCTCTCCTGGGTCCCACATTTCCCTGAATGGTGAGGAATGTTCTTTAAACTTCCACTCAGGTGTAATCATGAAGAATGCTAGCTTTTAAGCCTTATCGCAGGAAGGCTTCAAAACACGGCTCGAGAGTTTGTAGGGCTTTAGCTTCCCTGAAACTAGTTTATCCGTTTCTACTTTTCTCATCAGCCTTGCTTAATCAGAAGGAAAACTTGGCTGTAAGTCAGAGCTGAGAGGCTTTTGATTAAAAAAAAAAAAGCTAAACAAAACCCCTACGGCTTTGATATAGAAGCCTTTGCGAATTCTTGTCCCCATTTTTAGCTGTACAGGTAATTGGTGCCTGGCAGCTCATTCCTGCTGTATTTCTTTGGCTTAGCTTTGTGTTAATTACCTAAATTTATTCATTTAGAGGCATCACTGCATGTGGTTTGGCAGGGACATGTTTTCCTAAAGAGACTTTCATGTATGCTTTTCTGCCTGCACTAGAAGCTGCGTTTACTGTACTGTACTTCAAAATGTTATTGTTTGCTTTATTTAGTCAGATAAACAAATATTATGATAATGAAAAGTCCATGAACAAATGGTGACAACAGCAGAGCACTAAACATAAGAATTAATTAACAAGAACAGTCAGCTATCCCAGATGTCTGATGAAATTTTGAAGAGGGAACTTGAAATATTGAAGATGTTCAAAGCAGCACTTAGGAGGGTGAAAAACACCCCTGCACTTTAACATCTAAATTACAAATGTGATCTCTGTATCTTTTTTACTGGCTTATAAATGAATGACACCAAGTCTTGCATGCCTACAGCTCATAATTTGCAATAAAAGAGGGCTATTCCTATGCTGTTTTCTGCCCATGTGGTTCTTCCCAGTCCTGGATATTTTTGTCAGGATTGGCCAGGAACCAATGGATCGAGGAGGGATTCTCTTCATCGTCAGCAGTTCAGACCTTTGCATTTTGCACAAATTTCTAATGTTACTTGTTTTGAAAAGCTGATCCAGGGTTTGCTAAAGTTAAAGAATTGTGCTGAACCAGGAATGTTTCCATTACCTCTGTGTTTTCCCCTGTTTCTTTTACCACAGTCTTTTCTGTGCTACATGACTTCTGTGTGCATCTGGTCTTACTCTTTGCTGAGATTTCAAGGACTCATTTGAAAGCCAATTAAAGAGTGAGGTCCTGCTGTGCCTGTTAGGGGCCAGGTATCTCAAATTATGATTTACCTCTGATACATCCTGATCCATGCCATTTTATTTGCTTGTCGGTAGCAAGCAAAGTGGCTCAGAGGCTTCAGTTAACCTTGGACAACCTGAATCAGTTCATGTCACCACTTAAGCTAGTGGACCTGGGCTGGTACAAAAACTACTCTAAATAGCATCTCAGTTGCTGGCCTTGGTAGGAACATTCTCTTGGGAGCCAGCCTTCCTGTCAGACATTCCACGTCAGCCTGTGGTTCAGCTCCCTCCTGAAGAAAGGGGACATACTAGATTCTCTATTGGAAACTTTGACATAACCTTATGCAGTTGAATTACAGCTGGCAAAAGTATATTCAGGTGTTCTGGGATCCAGGGAAGACGTGCCTGTATTTTTCCTTCTTTCATTGCTATTATGTCAAGGCCAACTACAACTTGCTTTTTAAAAAATACTGTGTTCAGAGGCTGTCTGCCCACCTCAGGTATGACCCTGGGAATTTTAAAAAGAAAAAAAATCCTTACCTCTCTTAGTTAAGCAGATCATGTCATGAGGAGAGGTTGGTTCTGAATCCAAATAAAGATAAATGTGAGATTTGACTTCACTGGAAACAAGAATTGGCCCCGTGTGCTGAAACTGATTTGTAAAATGAGGAAATACTCACTAAAGCAGAGCATCGGCATATTTTCAAATTAAGATCACAGTGAAAATGAATACAGTGCACTCTGGTTATTTAACTGACTAGATAGATAAGAGAAATTCTATCTCCTGTAACTAACACAGGCTTCATTGTAATCTCAGCACAATAAGAAGGAAGACAGAGCTGCTGGATGTCTTAACAATGTTGATTTTGTACACTCAATAAAAGGTTTGCAGAACTGCAAATATTTAGAATGAGTTTATGTTCTTGTGTAGTCATTTTTCCATGGCCACACTATCTCAATTTCAGAGGACTCTCTTTCTCTGTTCTTGCTCCCTGTCAAAACTGACATTTGCATGCCATTTCTTTTTCATAACAGCAAGCAACTGTTACCTGTGTTGAGGCCTTCCTAGAGAGAAAATGCAGTGTAGCAGTATCAGGTTCTACCTTATGGGCTTTCTCCTAAGAAAATGTTAAGTTGATTTAGAATGAAGCTGATTTTTTTCCCCCCACTTCTATTTCACATACTATTGATTTATCTTTTTTTTTTTTTCTGCCAGGTATTTTATCAGTTTCCCCTGTTTAATGACACTGGGGGATTTCCAGGAACCTGGCCATGGTGTAAATATGCAATAATGGAGGGAAACCTTTGCTAAACATCTGTCACCTGCATGGTGCTGAGCAGCACTTCTGCAGGAGGGACTTCCTGTGTCATACAGAAAGCCTGCTTTTCCAGACTCCTACTATGTCTCTGGCTTAACAAGGTGGCTGGCACCTGCCCTGTTACAATGTTTAGGCAGAAAACTCCGGCTGGAAATGTAGCAGTTATGTGGGGGGAAGCATGGAAGGGCCAGCATGGTGATGTAAGAGGCTGGGTAGGCAGCTGACCTGTGGGACAAATGGCCAGCTGGAATGGCTTATAGACATTCATCTAAGAGCCACGTTGCTTTCTTCACCCCATTTGTTTTTCCTGCAGGCAAGTAGGGTGTTTCCCTTGTCAATAACCCGAAGTGAGTGAGGAAGAGGCAGGGTCATCAGGGAGAAGTGAAATAGGGCTGAAGAGCAAAGCAGGTCCTAGGAGAGAGGATATTGCTATGATTGTGATAAGAAATATATGAGAAGATGTTTTTCAGAAGGAAAAAGAGAAGGGCAGGTAAAAAAGAGACCAAGTAATGAACAGAAAAAAAGAAAAAAATTCTAGACAGTTATGAAGGAAAAATTATGGTGATTAATACAACAGGTATAATGAGGAGTACAGAATATCAAAATAAAGAAATACAAGAGCAGAATAAAAATTATAGACTTTTAGGAGTGTTTATTTTCTTCTATTTTATTGGTAGACATTCTTGAAAGGCTTTAGGAAGGAGGGCAGGCCACGTAGCTAACTTCTGGTTACTAAAAACAATACTGCTGACTGTATTTCTGTTGTCGAGGTTGCCTGTAAACAACAGGTATTGTCTGCTATTTTGAGTTAACATCTTAATGACATAACAACTTACGTTTTATTCTGGTTTTCAGTGTTGGTTTTTCTTCCCTTAACAGCCCTAACAAGACTCTGAAGTGACATTATGAAGCAGTGGTGTAGTATGGAATTACTTTTAAGATAAAATACTTTAAAAGTGGACAAGTATAACATTACAGGTGCTTGTTGGAGCAACTTCAGGGGGACAGATTCTCAATGCAATAGGAATCTAAAAATCAACATTAGAGTTGTTACTTCACAAGTCTGTACCATGAGACTCATAACTGAGTAAAAAGGCTTAACGATATGAAGAGTTGGACTCATCTTGCTGTGAAGCTCAGAACCTAGAAAGAAATACCCCCCACAGTTGTTATTCATGGAGAAATAATTACTTTTGTATCCATCGCTATATTTTTAGGAGGTTTGATTTTGAACAGTTGGGTTGGCAATACATAAGAGTAGCAGAGTAAAAATAGCTTACTGCTCTGTAGACAGCCTGTGGCAAAAGGGCAAATTTAATGTGAGCACAGTCAAACTCATCCAGCTGTGTCTAAACTAATCCCGATCATCTACCAGGGACTTGTTGGAGCAGATTGCAGCTCCTGCCTAGTTCATGCATCTAGACTTCCTTTTTTGGGAGGGCTAGTGGAGGTGACAAGAAAACCAGATACAGGAATTTGGGTTGGAGTTAGTAGGTACCGGGGTCATAAGTTTGGGTTGTGTTAGGAGTTCAGCAATGCACTTTCCCCATCCACCTTCACTTGAGGATTGCCCTCTGTGGAAGTGTCTGTTTTCTGTATGTCTCCTAAACGAGGAAGATCCTTACCGAAAGTGTTATAGTCCACATTCCAATTCAGAAAAGGCTATCACTCATGTTGTAAAAGTAGATGAATCTTGAGAAAGTGTGCCTCAGGCCATTGAAGCTTTTTGTACTGCACTGACTGCAGAGGAAAGAGATGAAAGGAAGCCATGCCAGCAAGATGTACATATTGACCCTACTCTTCACCATTTCTGTGCTGGAAGAGGATTGCTGAGACATGCTGCCAGGAAATACTGTGATCCTCACACAGCCAATTACTTGCAGTAGCACCTGTGAGTTTCTTCAGTCCAGTGGGCAGTCAATGAAAGGATGCAATCCCAGTGCCCAATTTCTAAATAATTCAAACAGCTTTTAATCCCCTGAGTTTACAGCAAATACTTGTTTCATTCCACTTCACTCTGCTACCTCTTATTTGAAGGAATAACCTTCACTTTGTCCCTCATCACTTCTCTGCCCCACAGCACATGGTGCCAAAATTGATGATAAACTCCACAGCTAACACCAACCTCATCTAACTGCAACAGCGTCATAAGATTTCAGTTTTGTAATCGCTTTACATATCATGCACTTTAATTTTTCCTCCCATTTCTTTACTTTAAATGTTTTATTATGGAAAACATTGCTCTTTGGGTTTGTTTTCCTTTCCTTTTTCTTTTTTTTTTTTTTTTCTGAGGAGAAAATATGGCTGTAATAAACAAGGTCTGACTCTCTTCACATGAAATCTCTTTTCCACTGAGGGGCTCAGCTGTTCATTACTGAGTATTCTTCATTTTGAATGTGTTTCTGACTTATGTAACTTGAACAATTCTCATTTTCTCCCCCCTCTGTTTATACAGAGGAAAGTATGCAAAAATAGTAGGATGAGAAAACAAGAGACATAATCTTCCATGTATCATCTGGCAAAATTAAAATCTATTAAAACTCAGATTTGTTAGTGGGTAATTAAATAACAAGCTGGCTCTTTTGGTAGTGGCTGTGGTGACTGTTTCATTCAGAGAAAGTGGTGTGTAGGAAGCAGCCAGAAACAACCGTAAGCCAAATGGGAGACTGAGAGGGGATCAAAGGGGTAGAGAGTAGAGCGCGTCCTCTGTAACTGCTGAAGCTCTTGCTCAGAAAAAATATTATCCCTGTTGATCCTGACACAAAACCAAATGTCAGAAAACAAAAGACTTTGGCAGATGTCCTCTGGAATTTTCAATAACTTATTTAATTTTTCTGGGTTCTTTTCCATTATCTCAGAAAGAGGGATAATGATCCTTCAGTACCTACTGTAGATGCAGAGCTATTAGTTCATTGTTGTTTGTAAAGCACAGGGAGATCCTTAATTGGAAGGATCAAGCATTTCCTCAATTGGAAAAACCAAACATCTTGAACAAATACTTTTGTACTGGGCATTTTCTTCATACTAAGTATGAAAGGGTCTTAATGGCCTCACATATACAGCAAGCTTTAATCTGCTCCCAGGTGGCCATTAATCCTGAAGAAATATCCATTTTTTCAACAACTGTTTGCTTTAGTAATTAATATTTCTAATGAGAGTAGGAACTGGTTGCAATCAATATATAGTACAAAACACCTATTGGTTTATTTCAAGTGGTGATGTTATTTTTGTTAGTATTCACAGTTTAAAAAAGTTGGCTGCTTGCAGTTAATTTTTTAACTTCTGTAATGTCACACTGGAAAACATATCCTTTGGATTAGAGTGAAGGACTCTTTGGAAAGCTAACGGAACACACATTAAATCTGGTGAGCAGAGGTGAGGGAATTAGGGATTGCTTTGTGGTCCAGATTACTCCAGAGAGACGGTTTTACTCCAAAGTTACCTGTGGTTAATGCAAACAAGTTTGAGCAATATTTGCTTTATCCATAGGCCTCTGAGTTCCTGAAGATTTTGAGGTGTTTCTGTTGTTCATAACCTGCCTGACTCAACTTTGAATAGGAAATTTGTCAAAGAGTGGTAGAGCATGTTGCTGGTTTTTGGCGTTTTAGGGAGGAGATAAGGTGGAAATGATGCTGCCAGAAATGCAGTAGTAGTAATCTTCTACACTGAGCGTGGACCTATTATGCACAACAAGCCAGTCTTTTTGGTGACAGCTGTCATCAACACTCATTATAAATACCAGACCGTTACACTGTTTATAGAGCAAGGATTTTAAAAATTGAATGAGATAATCCTAAAACCTGCCACGTGTTTAAATACATCTACTTGCATGAACACTCATTGCATTCCTTGAAAAGCTTCCACTTCTGATTGTTCTGGTGATATACCACTGTGCTGAGGCTCCTAAAATAAATTAAGTCCTATTATCTTATAACTGCTCTTATTGGAAAACACATCATTGTTACGTATGACCTCTGTGGAGGGTGTCATTAAGATAGGGCAGTGTGTGCCATTCTGTAAGTATATACATTTTGCAGGTTAATCATAATGATAGTGCATAGGTTCAAATTATGTCATTTTTTCAGCTTCCTTGAAAGTCAGGAATTTGAACCACTTGAATTGACTCAGATTATAAACACTATTCATGTAACTTTATATCTTGCAAGTCTCCTTTAGTGCTCTGTTATTAAAATATTATGAAGAAATGAAAGAGCTCTGATTAAATATGCCTGCATGGATAAATTTACATTAATGTAAGATGATTAATTATAAGTTAATACCCCATTCAGAAAAAGCATTTTAGGTAGCATAATGAACAGGGTGCAATGATAATCCTGCAACAGTCGTCTGTTGAGGCAATCAAAAGCCAGACAGAAAGTGCTGTTACGCATTTTGGAGTTGTGCTGATAAAAATCACTGAACTCCCACTCAGCTGTGCTCTCTTTGCACCACAAGATGTCACTACACAATCCAGGATGATTTTTAGCTTTTAAATGTTTTTTTTTTTAAGGTTTTTTAAGCTAAACTGTGAAACAGGTTTATTTCTTTTTATGTGTTCTCAAGAAGAAAATAAAGCTCATAGGATAATCTACAGTGAACACCCATAACACCTTTTAAATAGAGCAATGGGTATAGACCTGCCGGAAGCTTGGAAACAACCTGCAGCTCTATTTCTTTTAAACAATAGCGTATAGATCCTGCCAGCAGTCCTTGTGAAACAGCTGATGATCCATAAGAAATCCAGAAGTGTGTTTAAGGCAGTCCATTTCTAAGTGCCATTTTTAGGGAGGTTATTCCACTGTTGCCTCTTCCTGCTCATCTCTCCAACAAGCAGTGCTAGGGGACAGGCTTTGTCTTATTCTTCGCAGCAAACCGACATCCAAATAGGTGGAAGTAAAGTGTGTAAAAGAGTATTAAGTTGTCAAATAAGTGCACCAATTCTAAAAAATAACAGCAATTTCCTGTACTCCACATTGCAATTAAGCAGTCATAATATGGCAGCCTATAGATGCCAGCTCCAGAAATAATTAGTTGAAAAGATAATCACTGACAGAAGAGATATCATTTTCTGTATTCCTGCTTTAGTGGAAAAATGTGTGTTTAATTCTTTCTTTCTTTCTTTGATTTATTTCTTGGAAGGACTGTGATCTTTCACACTTCTGTCATATTTGGCCTGGACTTGTTAACCATTTTTTTTTCCTGGGAGATTAGGTAAGGACATGCTATCTACACGTATGCCTCTTTATAGCTGCTGCCTAAATAAGTAAAGAACTGTAACTTCCAGATAAGGCCGACACCACAGTCAGAAAATGTTCTCAAGGAAAACCTTGTGCAAATGAACACTGCAACTTACCTCAACTCTGAGGTGGAATGAGAAAGTCACACCTAAAGTATGTTTTAAGGGACTCTGCAATCAAAATGTGATTCTATCTTCTGAGGCAGACTGAGGTGCACAACATGGAAATTTAAGCCGGCTGAAAATACTTATTTACAAGCTAAAGATAACTTAAGGAATTCTAAGAGGATCCCTGTATTTAGTTACACGTCTTTTGCTAAATTCAAACACCTAATGGAAAAAGGATATGATAGGCCCTTTATCTGATGCTACACATCTCTACAGCAAAATAAGGACAAAGCCTGGTGCTCAGCTCTTGCTGTTTAGGTCAGGGAAAAGGTAAAGTTCAGATGCTTCCTTTTAATTTTATGATATTAAGCATACACCTAAGTTTTGTTAGGACCATGTCTGGCTATTCTTTCTCACTCTCATGCCGTGATTCTTTTACTCCTTCTATACTCCTTCTATATGTTCTCTTTTGACTTCCTTGAGGTAAAATTTTGCCCAAGGAACCTTTGAAATAGTCTTGAGGGCATCCTTCTGGTGCCATACCCACAGTGCTTCTGGGCAGCCATGGGAAGGCTCGCTCCTGGCCTGGCTGCACGTTACTATCACGGCCATACAATGTGGCCTGTCCCACCACATCCTTATTTATTATTTCACTGTTCAGAGTTTCCAAAATGCCACACATTTATATAAAATAGCTCTGTGGTGGAACTGGGGCACAGAGTGCTCCTCTTCCTAGCAGCCAGTCCACCTCCCAGGGTGCTTTGCTGGGCACGGTTCTGTGTAAGGGAAGACCTTCTTGGACTGGCTTTTTGGGACAGAAGTTGTCCTTAGGATGTGACAAACTGGAGGATATGTGGCCTCACAGATTCTTATGATGATGACAGGTACAGGGAACTAAATTTCTGGTTCCATTTGAGTGGGTGAAATAGAGAAACAGTACAAATAGTCGAATAAGCAAAACAGATAAAAATGGACCAACAGAGTAAAATGGGGATTTAGAAGCTGGTATACTGCCACTCTGGAACTGGAAGCTTTGCATCTACAAGTTAGGTACCTGCTACTGGTCAACGTTTTGTCTGGACAGTGGCATGGTCCACTAGTAAGTGCTTGTAAAACATGCCCAAGCTGTGATGGCCAAGCCTGAGCTGTGGCAGGCTCCAGCAATGTGGACATCCTGTTAGTGAATCTGTTAGTGGCTGGGGTGATTGTTTTTATGGGATATAAGCTGTTGTCCCTGAGATGAGCTGGCAAGCTCTCAGACAGCATCAAGATACAGAACTATCTTTAGCCCAGCAGGCTTGCTTTGGATCATCCCAGTTCTTCCTCTAAACCTTGCAAGTCACTATCTCTTTTACCATGCTGGCACAGAGACCAAAAGATGATGGTAAGGACAATCTTTTAAACAGGATATTGTTTTAGATAAATTTCTGGCCTACAGTTCCTCCAGGCAATGAACAGTGGGGAAATCTTGAGGGCTGTTAGGCCTGCAGTAAGGAGAAGGATGGTGAACACCAGACCACTTTTGGAGCAGCCCTTGAGAGCGACCTAAGGGAACAGCCAAAGCTAATAGGACCTGCTTCTAGTGTATAGCGTTAATTATTATGAAAATTGGCATAATCTGGTCCATTCAGCAGTAGGAATCTCACATGGTTTGATTTAAAGGAAGTCATTTTACTGTGTGTATGACAAAACTGCAAACTACTGCTCTGAGAAGGTTAGAAAGGGAAAGAAGAAAGGTCTTAATATGGTGAAATTATACTAATGGCATGTCCTCAACCTTGAAGAGGGTTAGGATTTTTAATATGACCATTTAAAAGAATAATACTGCTCTCAGCAAACCTTTTTATTCAAAATGAATTACTTAGCTGGCACCTGACTGACAAAGATGTTTTTTAGTATCAGACACAACCCACAGTACACAAGGACACATATTTTCTCACTGGAGAGCAACAGATTATTGCCTGCATTGCTGTTTTGTAACATCACAGCCTAAATGGCTTTTATGTTCTGAAAAGAAAAAGCAGAGAGGAGAAAGGAAAAGCTTTTGAAGAAAAAAAAAATTCCAATAACCCCCATTAACTACAGAGGTCATTGTGGCAAAATGAATGGGACCAGAAATCCACTAAAAGCTGCAGTATAAGGTATGTTGAGACTGACAAGCCTTTCACCAAGTAGTTATAAATGGGACTAATGGTTTAAACTTGTTAGGCATTGTCAGAGCCTCTGATCCTTGAGTCATAGCTATGGAGGCTATGGCAGAAATCGATAAGGCATTGCTTACACGGTGAACCGCTAGACCATATAGATTGCCTGAAGAGAATCGCTCAGTTCCTCCTGCTCTGCAAGCTGATAACAGGCAGCTGGATCTCCAGGAAGACTGACAACTGTATGCTGAGGTAACAGTCTTTTGCGACTTGGAGCGGTGATGGCGATAAGGGGAGGGAGAAGTGTAGCCTGAGAAATTCCAGGCAGGACTTCCATGCTGTGTTGAAGCTCATGGTGTTTTTTCACCCATCACCTACATTATGAAGTCACAGAAGGCATGGCAGTATCATTGTTGTTATGAGCAGCCTGACAGCAAAGCACATATAAACAATTGCTGATATGGACAGAGATATCCTCTAAGACTGCCATGCTTATACTGTTGGAGAAATCCCTTCCTGTTGGCACATTATGAAGTGTCCCTGAAGTATTGATCAGCTGCTTTCTGGTAGAGTACTACAAACCTTCAATTAAATGAAGCATGGTGTTGTAGCAATTATAGACAAACTACAACTTGTCAGCAAGCTGTGAAAGAGAAATGTTGGTACTCACGTGCCAAGAGACCTTGAAAGACAGAGGGATGCCATGGTTAGACCTGGTGCTCTCCTCACCATGAGAGTTATTTGTAGCCTCCATTTCTGTCTAGTGTTGCACAAAGCATTGGCATGTGGGCTACAACTCTGACAGAAGTATGAAAAAGGTGGACATGACCTGTTAAGACAGTGTAGTCTCTCTAGTACTCTAGCTTTTGTTCCCCGTCTTCCAGATATTTAATAATACAGTGCTACGTGTCAGCCAAGTAAGCAATCTTCAGTGCTATCCCCCTGCCCTGCTCACTTCATTTCACCTCTTCTTTGACCCTCCACGACAACATACAATTTGTTTCATTTAGCTTGGCCACCTATGTTTGAGGAAAAATCAGTTCCAGAACAGTCAGTAGCTTGGTGGTCAAAGCACTCTCCATTTAAGGGAGAATTAGAATGCTTTTCTGATTCAGACAGTGTATGGATGAACACTTGCTACCCCAGATCCAGGCTCAAAGTTTAACAGTGTTATTGTCTGTCCTGGAGCTGTTGTGCATATGTACTTTTCTGCCCATGCTTCTTTCTTTCTTTCTCTCTTTCTTTCTCTCTTTCTTTCTTTCTCTCTTTCTCTTTCTCTCTTTTTCTCTTTCTCTCTTTCCTTCCTTCCTTCTTTTTCTTTCTTTCTTTCTTTCTTTCTTTCTTTCTTCCTTCCTTCCTTCCTTCCTTTCTTTCTTTCTTTCTTTCTTTCCTTCTTTCCTTCTTTCCTTCTTTCCTTCTTTCCTTCCTTCTTTCCTTCTTTCTTTCTTTCCTTCTTTCCTTCTTTCCTTCTTTCCTTCTTTCCTTCTTTCTTTCCTTCTTTCCTTCTTTCTTTCTTTTCTTTAATTTATTTTCCACAATTATGTTTTCACCCACAGTGGTGTAAAAAATTCTGAAAACTTCTGTGAGCTAAAGAAAGAGTATCTTGTACAGGGATAGCTCCCATGATGTCTTTCCTTCTGGAAAATGTTCAAATGGAGGAAAGGCAGAAAATGTCAAGGTTGTGAATTGATTGTTGTCACTGTTTTGTCCTCTCTCTCTCATACATGGTACATTTTGTGCAGGTTCTCACTACTCAGAAAATGACTTTATTGTTACAGTTGCTTGATTGCTCATAGAGAAAAAGAAGACAACAGCCTGCTAGAGGTCACTAAGGACCTTCTTCTGAAAAAGGCTTGCTAAATGATACAGTAACAAGCATCTGGTGTGGTCAGAGACGGATGATGAAAATACGTTTCAGCCAGATACTGTGGTTTGTTTTAGTTCTTAATAGGCTGTGTAGGACATGACTAAGTCTTTCAAATTTCTCATCAGCTCGGGGATGACATACTAACAAACCTATGTGCACCTTGGAGGAAAACAACAAAGTCGACAAAGGTAAGCTCAGAGCTGTTATCATACATGATTTAGACAGAGTTTCCTTCTTGGCTGAACACCAGAGCCAAATATGTGCATTATTGTTACACGGCAACATCTGACACGAAGGTTATTTCAGACCATTTACTATAATGACTAATCAATGTAATAGCATATCTGCAGCAATGTACGTGACTAAAAGATTCTGCAGCATCAAGTGGGCAGATTGTGCTGAACCCTATCCTGCAGTTTATTGTTCGTAACAGATCATGGTATGACACACTACAAGAAATTGATGGTGTCCAGAAGCAGGAAGTTTTTTGAAGAAAGTCTTGTTGGTTTTTTTTCTCCTCATTTTTTCTTGGACAGATTTACTCCAGAGGAAACTGTACAATTACACATTGCTATGGCAGACTATTAACTCTAAATAAACCTTCTCGTTTATTTGGCTTTACATGGCTTTCAATTTCTGCAACACATCTTTCACAATTTTATGAAAAGTTGCTGGCAGGCATATGCAAGTTGATAGTGGAAAAGTCCCTCAAATGCAAAAAAGCCTCCCAGTGAGGTCAAGTCACTCATAACTGCCTTGGTGCAGAAGCAGTTGATGATAAACACTAGCTAAATCTGTAGAAGATAAATCAATTCATTCTGCTTACTAACCATATGCCTCCTGCTTTCTTTTGCATAACCACAATAAGGGACTCAGAAGCAGGGGGATCAGACTGTTCAATAAAACCATTAAGCAGTAATTTCTGTATGTATGATTTGACAGCACTTTGAATGAATACCTAACACAGCTTTTGCAGTACTAGAGAATAATTTCTGTGAATGTGTTTTTCCATAACTCTCAGTCCTTCATAAACTTTTGAAAATATGCAGTAAGCATAACACAAAATCTCAAAAAAAATCTGTCCACATTTATTCCATTTCTTGTTCATGGTGACTGACCATTCTGTCAAGTTGTTCTGACTGCCTGGTTCTCCCCTCTGCTCCGCTGACCCGTATCAGGCCTTGTTTTCTGTTGCCTTCCACCATTAATTCATTTTGAAAGACTATGGGCAATTCTCCTTTGTGCTTCATCTGACCTTTTGGCATGAGCTTTGACTGAAGTCTTCTTCTGTCAATTTTTTTTTTTTTTTGTATTCTCTGTGTATATCTCATGTATTAAAAAGTTCTGAGTGAGGACTCCTGGTTAACCATCCAGAAAGTTAGATGTAAGTGGTAACATTAGAGGAGATATTTAATTGTGTTTATTGTAATGGATCCTAACTTACAGATAGGAAATGACAGCTTTCAAGAGTAAAGGTGTTGGAGCAGAAGAGATACAGTATTATGAAGTAAATTTCCATTATGACTGTTCTTCACTACGGGAAAATTTGGTGATTCTTTATTTCTGCAAATAGCAGTGCTGTCTGCATTCCGTCTTATAGAGAGGTCTGCATCCTTACCTTCATGAGTCCCTTTTGTCCCCCTGAATACACGATGGTTCTGGAAAACTTGTGATGGAGGGTGAAGAAACAGCTCTGGAAGTAGCTCAGGTCTTAGGGAATGGAAAATTTTCAAAATTAGGAGCCAAACCTCAAGTCTGATCCTCCATGTACAGGAAGTTTTAAAATTGTTCTAGTCTGAGGGCTCCAGGTGATACAAGTCACTCCATTCTGCTTTGCATGGAACTGTTTGTGTATTCAATCAAGGGGAGCTTCTCAAGACTGCTGCTCTGTGGTTGTCAAGCAAGGCAGTCATGAATTAGGGCATTGGTTGTTATCTGAGCACATAGGAGGGAGCACAACATTTTAGCCAGCCACAGAGAGAAAGATTTTTTTTTTTTTTTTTGTGAGAAGAGCAAGATATGGACAGAGCAGATGATAAATTGGAATATTATGTATTTCCCACAGTACAAGTCTAAAAGAACACCAGTGTGTCCTGCAGAATAGTCTACTACAAGGCATCAAGATCTATTGCCCAAGAAAAGAACATCCTCTTGTTGATACATCACTGCACAGGTGCACAGCAGTGCTCTCTGGAGTCAGGGTATACCTGGTGCGGTTTCCTTAGCAGATCCAGCAGTGCATTCAAGAAGGAGAGGTGATTGTTCCACATTCTGTAATAGCTGGCATGAATAAGTCAGTACTAAGAACTGCCTCTGGTTGAGGTAATTCAAATTTAGTGACTTCCAGACATATAATTCAGGATAAAATCCTGCTAAGAAATGTATGAATTTTATAGCAAATCCATGAATGACTAAATTATGAACTTTGCAACAATGCAGTAATTCCACATGAGGGACTTGCACTTTGGCTCTTACTGAACAGTGATAAAAAATCATTTACTACTTCTATGGCTTCATAAAAAAAACTGCTAAGGAGGTGGTTTTCAAGGTACTTCTTCAGATTCATCCGTGGTTTAATACCTGGTTAGTGACCTGGTTAGTTCCTTTTAGTTAGAAGTATTAGGAGTCTTGCTTATATTTGTCAAAGTTGATCTCACTTATAAGTACAATGTAAAGAAGCCTTAAACCTGGCATATTCACCTTTTCCAGGTGCCTTTACATAGTCTTAGAAAGGTAGAAGGCATCTTTGTATAAATTGGATTCACACTTCTATGTCTTGGAATGTGCTTGGAGTATATCCCATCTTTATATTAATGGATAAATGTCAAATGAAGATGCTATGGAGATCTTTACACTTTATTCTCAAAGGCCCATGTTTTATTGTGGAAATATTAAAGTCTTTGTTATATAACTTGATTTAACAGAAGAATCTTGCGGACTAGTAATTAGAGTTCCTAGATGAAGAAGGATAATATTTTTGCTCTGGATAGTAAATTTCTGATTTGAATGTGTTTGTATGAATATCTAAAATGGTCTAATAGCACATGAGCAGCTGATGTGCTTAGGCTGTATGAAAACATAGTGCATTAGCTAACAAACTTTTCTCAGGTTAAAAATAAGTAAAATTATGGGCCAATTTCAAACAGCTACTTCATTATAAAGCAAAAATTGAATGAGGTAAGCAGAAATACACAGTGCTAAACTGCTAAGAGATTAAAACTGTTGGCGCTTAAAAAGTATAACATCATTTATGCTGATAACCACTAATATGATGTCCATAAAATACATCTGTTTATTAAGGCAAACATTTCAAAAACTTCTTTGGAAGCTGATAGTTGTAATTCTTTTCTCTTTGGTTCCTTTCTCTCTGATTATACTGACTGTATAATCCCTATTTCTTTGAATGTTGATAAACATATGTTGCACATTATGTGTTATAACTAATCCATATTCTTTCTCTTGTTCTCCCTCCGTCTAGGAAGAGAACTGTTAGGGCAGTATAGTTTTTTCTTTTTCTTTTCCTTTTTTTTTTTTTCCTTGAAGTGCATTCAGTTATACATTTATGCAAAAGAACGCGTATATGTGGAGATTTGGCATGGTCTTTGTTTTTATAGGAGTCTGTTACACAGCTGTCCTTTAAAAGTCAGTTTCAGAATGGCTTCTGGTAGACTCACATTTATTCAGTTGTTGCTTTGCCACACACTAGCAGAATTCTGGCCCACTTAATGATTTGGATACCATCTGTGGGCAAAAATGTAATAAAGAAGCATTCAGCTGTAAGCATAAAACTGTACATATAGTTTTCTACCTAATTTCATTCAATTTTTAAAAATCCAATCCAAACAATTAATGCATCCTTGGAAGTATGGGAAATTCCTGCCAGGTGATTTTCTCTACTTTGTCTTCTTCACACAAGTCAACAATCAGAGTGCACGTTTGGTAAGAACAATGTGTTTTGTTTTAAAAGTTGTCTAAAAGGAAACTGGTTTAGGGCATGACCAATGGGAATTATTTCAGTCATGGTTTATGGGTCTAATCTTACAATATGAAATTTGAAAGGTTTGAATTAGTTCAACTCATCCTAGATGATACAGTTGTGTGAAAAAAAATTGATTGGCAGCAGCTTCATGAAAATACGTAGAGAGAGTATATTACTCTACTGCTTGCTCTTTGGCAAACTAAAATATAGGTGGATTGATGCAAACACATTAATTGCTGAAGCTTATTTTGATGAAATTAGGCGAAAGGTTCCAGCCCCCTGTTCTGCTTAGGAGTTTGAAAAATATGAAAGATACATCTTGACATAATCCTGGTCCCTGTATTATTATTTTGAACTACTTCATTTTTAAAAAATACAGTATTTGTAGTTGTCCTATTTAACTCCTGTCTGGGTCTCTTAGAATTCCTCCTCTTTTTTTGACTCATTCTTGTAGGAGGGGTACTTGGAAGCATGTACTTCTTAACTAATCTCCATTTTCTTCTCCAGGAGGATATTTTGTGCCAGTGTGGCTGATATCTGGATAGATTGTCATGAAGGACTGAGAAATTTCACATGTTGTTTTGTTAAAATTTATGCAAAGAGTTGATGTCCAGACATTGAACTTCTGTGAAATATAGGTATTATTGTATAGCTACTTTCCAGAAAGGAATACATGAACTCTTACCTTTACCAATAAAGTTTATATACCTTTTTTTTTTTTTTTAATAAAATGGGTAATTTAGGGTGAAAGCGAAAATAAAATCAGGAAAATGGATGGGGAGATGCCTTTCAAGTCTTGTGAACAGTTTCTAGGTCACTGTCATATGCACTGAAATTAAAAAAGGACTCATCAGTTCCAAATACATAAAAATAGTTTTGTGGGATTTTTTTTTTGCTATGATGGCACTTGATATGTGAAACGAAAAGATTGCAAGACAATTTGCACTTAAGCACATAGCTGTGGACAGCTCAAAATTAAAGCATAGCAGGAAGCTGCACTATTTCCATCATATTATGGCTTGTAATGTCACCAGCTGAAGATTCTGAATGTTTAGATGTCAGATTCTTACATATCTTCTGGTTTAAGAAGTCAGGAAACCAAAAATACCAAATCAAAGAAAAGTAGTCCTAGGCTTGGAGAAAAAGGTATTTTATCCTAATTTAAATATTTTTATAACTAAAGAAGAGAGTGTTGCTTAGCTGTGGATTATATATATACGTCAGTAGAGATTAGATTTTATGGGATAATCTACAGAAGGACATAGTTCCTGCAGTTCCTGCTAACACTCAGTGAGAGTTACAGGTGCTCCACTGCCCTTAGAAACAGGGTCTAATATCCAGAAACTTGCTGGGTGAGGTATATGGAAATGTAAGTTTTATATGTTTGTTGCATTGCATGGTGGTTTTTTTTTTTTTTTTTTTTTTTTTTTTTTTTTTTTTTACGTTGACACCACTTGCAAGATTTTCCTTAGCACGGTATCTGAAGGAATTCATGTGAGAATTAGCAGCTTTTATACTTTCATTACTCCTGGAGTATTCAGGGTCCAGTTTGACCAGCCTTCAGAATAGTCACCTTGGTGACCACCAGAAGTATCAGAGATGTGACACCTGGGCCAAATCTGCAGTTTCTCTGCAGATGCAGGACTAGGATTGCTGTAATCCACAAGTGTGTTCACCTCACCTTAGATAATGCTTAATTGTTTCTTTAAGGTAGCTGTTTGACTACAGTTGGACTAAATGACTGTTGTAAGTCCCTTCCAACTGAACTATTCTATTCTATTCTATTCTATTCTATTCTATTCTATTCTATTCTATTCTATTCTATTCTATTCTATTCTATCCTATCCTATTCTATTCTGCACAGCCATAATGAAATCACACGATGTGTTCAGGAACACAGTGCCTGGAAATGATTTGGCAAATCGATCTGTACTCTGTGTGTTGATCTCACTAACTAAGCTCAGCCTTGTCTTGAAGTTTAAATGAAGACTGTGTGGCACTAATTATATCAGAATTCTTAACAATGTGCATAATCATAACTTTGCGCTATTTGTAAGACGATTGTCTTAGAAAATGTGCTCTTAAATGAATATGAGGCCAAATGTTTCGGCACACAGTCCTCTCATCTCCTCAGCCATTGAGGAAGGCTCTTATCTAAGATACATAAATGCAGATCAGATGACCCAGAGCATCTAAGATACTGAAGGCTGTAACTCCTGCCAAATCCCTGTCAGAATGTGTGACAAACTCTGTGCTCAACATAATATGAAAAATAATTAAGGATGGCTATATTTTATTGCTGTATCATCACATTACCTTTTGATGAGTCAACTTAAAGTTTTGCTTTTATATGATGTTCTAATCTAGAGAATAACAGAACTGGCCAAATTTTTACAGTAGTATTCTGGGATACATTGCGTTTCTTCCAGTGTTAGCATATGGTACATGTATGTGGGATAACACTCTAGAAGAGGGTTAAGATGACTTGAGAAAGATGCTGGGATGTGTGGATTGATTTACATTTGCCATACATCTTCATTTCAAGTCCAGGGTTCCTACAGTATTTAATTAATTTTCTCTACAGCTTTAAATGGAGTGCAGCTTCTATTAAGTTTAATTAGTTTCCCTGGAGGCTTGCAGGGTAATGGTACAGCTACTAAAGGCGAGCAGCTTCTAATTGAGGTTAGCTTCTAAACAAAGATAAATGTAGTTGAATACATTCATTTTCAGGGCTGGCTTACTTCAATGAGGCACTGCCTTATGTTCAGAGATGGATCTGCTGTGGGGTTAATTGACTTGAAGGGTGCCAAGATAACTAATCTTTGAGTTTGTGTGACTCACAATTCCAGTGAGTAAGCATTTTTACGACTAGCTTGCAATGAAGAAACTGAGGTACAGATCAAAGACATGAGTGAGCTCTTCAGGAAAATGTGTGCTAGTCAATAAAAAGCACCACAATTTTGTCAAGATTCAACTACTCCATGAGTCTGGTTTTGAAGGCAAAACCTTAGCCATCAAAAAATTGGGACTACCTTACAAATTTACTAAGAAGAATGCAGTCTGAATCTAGAATCAGGCAGTTGTTGAGGAGGCTCTGACTTGGCCCCTATTTTTGTATGCTAACTTAGAAAACCTGGAGACTTTTGCTGTAATGTTTTGACATTAATGTTGGCATTGCAGCTGATGGTGTCTGTCCCTTGTGTGCTCTTCAAGCAGAACGTAACTGCAAAACCCCATCAGCAGGGCATTCCCAGAAGAATAGTTGGAAAGCATATACAGGTGAATAATATGTGAAAGAGTGTCTTCACACTAACTTCCCTGGATCTATTTGCTAGTATATACTTGGACATCTGTACATATTAAATTCCCTTGAAAAATCTAGTTTAAAATGTTGTATTGGATGGTGGAGAAGTAGTCTGCATAAAACAGTAAGAAAGGGAAAGCATGTTGTCGGTGGAGGAGAAAGAGGGTTGCACCTGTTACCTTGATAATCCAACTATTTGGGAAGATATGAGAAGGAGCTGTTATAAAGCTATCTGTTATATTTTAGATATCAATTATTGTTGTGGTCTGTCACACAGGGAAAAACTTAAAAGAAGAAATTAAACCCCAACAATAAATAAAAAGGAGTTATCTAGAATGTGTTTTATTTTCCAATATCTTTTGCTAGGGAAGCATAGAGCTCCTTTGATATTCTCATTTTTCAGCACAAATTCCCACTAGACCAACAAACAATGTAACCAACAAATGATTTTCATCTTCTTCTTCCTGGGAATTATTAATTATGCATTTTTTTTATTCCTTCCTTCTTGCTAACCCCCATCTTAAATATTTCTGCTAGTTACTTAAAATTAGTTAGTCCATAAAAAAAAAAGCCACTTTCCCTAAAAATAAACTTGATATTCTCCTTATCTAATCAAATAGTAAAATAAGACAATAGAATAAATAAAGAGAAAATAAGGAAAATAAGATAATAAAATGGTGTCTCTTAATGTCTGCTACTAATGACTTCATGGTCAAAAATCTTGAAAAAATGCTTTTATGTTTCAACACAACTTAAATGCCTAACTACCCTTGTTGACTAGGGCTTTTGACCAGAAAGTGCAAAGACATGTCCCTAGCTCCATATTTAGATGTCTAAAGAAGAACCCTAATAGCCAGGAACGAATAGCCAGCTTCAAGAGGATTAAAAGATGCTTGGTAGCTCTGAAAAACATGAAATCATACAAAGTTTAAGTACTTAATTTTAAGCAGCTCTACTTGAGAAGGTTGACTTTAACTTATTTGTACCTTGCCTGTGCTGTAAGAATAGCAATGCATTTCCTCCTCTCTGACAAGTACAATTGAAATAGGTGAGGGAAAATGATGCTTTCTGCAATACAAAACTCGTCATTTGGGGAACAGGTCTCTTCTGTGAATAAATAGAAACTATTGGAAAAATGAGTGGCTATAGCTGTTTTAAAAGGAAAAGGCAAGAAGAACATGATAATTTAAAAAATCAGATGTAGAAGGTCATAGTTAACATCACACACTGTCATATGACAACTTTCATTTAAGCAAAGAGCACTCTTATTCAATTGCATGCAGAGCATAACAACACAACTAGTCCATTGCAAGGAGCAGTTAGCATGGCTCATTTTAGCATTTGCTGCTAATATCAAGAAATGCCCTTTAATACTTACCTATTTACTTGGAATGCTTTTAGCTGTGGTATTACGCTGATGTACATAAGTAGTATCATTTCCCTGTAAGAAAAAAATAAAAAAAAAAAAACCCACCAAAAACAACTTTGAAGAAATTCTTAGTAGTTTTAAAATTCCATTACTTTGGTCAAAGGACTGAGAAACCAGATATTAAGGATTTCAGGCCTGTCAGAAGCTTCCTCCAATAAGAGGGCTTCTGTCATTCACAGTTGGGCACGTTCAAGATTTCCTATGTTACTTACCTTCATGCTGACAGCTTGAGCGTCTCAGGGGACTATGGGATTTTCTTTCTCCTTTTTTTTCCTTTCAAAGTGTTTTGAGTGTCAGAGGGAGCTGAGGAGCAATGGGAAGGAGTGAGAATGAGATGGGTTTTTCAGTGTTTCAACTACTCTCTATTAAATTTCAAACAAAATATTGGCAATTTGTTAAGCTTTTCCCCTCTAACTAATATTTAAAAGGATTCAATTAAGATTTTATAATGTGTCCAATGAGTTAAACCAGCCCATGATATTAGAAAAATATTACATATATAAATAAAATACATCAAAGCATTAAAAAGCTATTACACACTCCGAACATAAAATGGCAGAATAATGATGGATCCTGCCATGCAGCAAACATATTCAAAAATATTATCTTCCTGGTAATGAAATGCCATCCGTTTCATTTTAAGCTAAATACGTTAGACATATCAGTGGAGTCTGTGCTGACACAGCAGTGAGTTGAAATTGAAAATCTGAAATTATATATATGATTGGACACAGTGTTAAAGTAATTTATAGGAAAAACCACAAATGTGCTGGGTCTGCACCTTTTGGTGAACTCATTTTAGAGAATCAGATAGAGGAAAACTCTACCATTTCTAATGTGCAGTTAGAATGGCAGCTTGCCAGGGCCCCAGTATATTTGGTGTGAGGGGAAGAAAAAATAGAAGAGAAAGAAAGAAAGAGGCTAGGGAGACTTGATTCAAATTACAACAATTCTGCATAAGCCATCAAGAAAATGGCATTCGTTTTCATCGCCCTGACCTAATATGATCTAGCAGCTGTAGGAACTGTATTAGCTATCAAGACAAGTGGGAGATAACGGGGAAACATTTAGAGAGGGACATCAGGATAGAGCTAATTTCAGCTTGGGTGCAGATGCTTCGCATGTTTGCCATGGAAAGCAAAGTGGCATCAGGAATCATTATGATGATCATCTGATACACAAAGTTTAGTCTGAAATTCAGGTTCTGCTGACTGCAATGGAGCCTTCGTTATTACACACATCCACAGAGACACACACACACACACACACACACACACACACATACAACCCTCCTTGCAATGCACACTGACAATTTCTCTCTCTCTCTCTGTCTCTCTTGTAAGTATTTTATTCTTCCTGGTTGGCTCATCTCCAGTCAACTGAAGAAAACCAAAGAAACAACAAGCATCAGGAAAGGTTTTGTGGGTGGGGCAGCTGTCCATGCTTTACTTTCAAGTTTCTATTTCTTGTCCTTCTTTCCTGAATTCAGAATGTTTTTCATTTAGTTTGGGAGAAGAATTGGAGAAAGAGGCAGTAATTTACATGGATCCAGTCCTAGCATTACTATTACAGTTATTAACGTGATAATTTATAGCATTAAATAACATTACAAGTATTTATTACTTGTTAATCAGAAGTAAGGTAATTGGTGTGGTGCAAAATACAAAGTTAGAAAGATGCAATTACAGAGCGGTTACTTTTTAAGCAGATCAGACACGCAAGCCGTTTTGGGGTTTTATAGTAGTCTCTTACTTAATCTCCCACACATGTCTGAAATTAACCTGATTTTTAAGAGTACCATTGTCCTGATTTTCTTCAGACATCACAGCAGTTAGAAAACATGAAAATAAGTGATGATTGGGACTCTGAAAAGTATTTCATATAGTTCCGTTGAACCACTGCTCTTGTGAGCAACAGAAAAAAAAAATCCTTTATCTTTGGGAGTAGTGTGTAAACAGTGTATGTTCTTTATTTTGGATGAATTTTACTTGTTTCTAATACTAGTGAGTGTTATCTTTTCTTTTTTTTAATCATCTGAATACTACAAAGAGAAGTTGATTTGTGTCTTGTTTGTAGAAGCAGCCCACTACAGTAACTGGTAAATCATATACTGCTCATCTGAGAACAATGACTGAAGATTTATTGCCCGTAGAGAAAGAAGTCTGTGTACATTGCAATTAGATTTTTATCACTTTGCCTTTCTCATACCGAATCATGTATTTATTTGGTGTTGGGCAAATAATTTTGTTCTACCACATGGCTCTTCTGGAAACCTCCTCCAGAGAAGGCAGTAATGATCAGATTTCTCCCCTTAGCTATTAGATCAGCTTCTGCTTCATAGTTCCTGTATGATGACTTCATGACTAGCCCCACACTGTGACAGATTCCCTGTTTACACCAGCAAGAGCTGTTAGGACAAGACTCTCAGTCCCCTGGAGTTCTCACTTATGCTGGGTCCTAGGGACATATTCCCAGTTTTAATTTGAGGTCTTTAGAAAGCTACTTTAGAATATGCCCAAGAATTTCCTTTCAGTCTTCTCAGGAAAGCTCTCATAGTGTCACTTTTTATTCTTAAAAGCCCCTCTGGGAATGATATAATGAGGTAAAGAAAACTTCATCTTAAATGGCTTATCCTCTAGCTTCCCTGGGCTTTTTTTTTTGTCTGCCCCATGGACAAAGTTGATGCTCCAAAGGGGAAATGATTACACTTTTTGAGTACAGCTCTCTACAATGTTCCCTTGAGTCTCCTTGCTAAGCCTTTGTCAAGGCTTATGTTGACTGCAGTCGTTTCCTAATTTTACAAGGCAGCTTTGTGGGTAGTTCTCACCTGAAGAAGCTATACAATAGAAGCAGGATACGTATGTTTGAGTTAGCCTATAGCATGGAGTTACAGCATAGGACTTCTTGTTTATGTCTCTATCACTATCACTGACAAAAATATTTCCTCTTTTACTCTGGTAACATTTCCTTGAATATTTTTTGTTGGCGCTAAAGGTATTTTGAAATTAAAATATGGAAAGAGTAAGAAGTCCCACTTGGTTCTGATTATGTTTGTCCCAGAATACTGAAGGTGTGCGAGGACTCCTATTTACTGCCACATTTACATTATTTGCAGTTCACAATAACAAGATGGGGGCCATTGCTTGCAGCGGTTCACCTGGATTATGTAACTGAAATGCTTTCTGGGTAAGTTGTCTGATGTTTGTAGTAGGAAGGGTTGAAAAAAAGAGCTTCTTACTGGTAATTACATACTAAACAGAACTCATCCAGAAGCACTGATGTTCGAGGAGACCAACCTTAATGAATGATTACAGGTCTGTAATCACATTTTACAGCATATGTATATGCTGGTTGACTTGTATATGCAAGATGTGGAGGACACAACAGTAAATTTCTGCTCTTTGTGGATTATCAAATGAGTTCTCTGCTGAGAAACATCAGGTCTCTTATTCTCACTGTCAGCCTGGTGTTGGGTTGCGATTCTTCTGTTCCTTCTTCTACTGCTGTCATGCTTCATGTGTGACTTGGTCTGTTGGCCAGAGGCAAACATGATATTTCTTTGCAAACAATAGATTTGTTGCATTTACCCATGATGGAAAATTGAAGTTAACATTTGTTTAACAATCAGTGATTTTAATGAAATACTACTCAAATCATTACAGTGAATAGGGCTGATGACTCACAAAATTAGACCTTTTGGCAAATTACTTAACAGCTGACAAAACTGCCTGAACATCTCTATTTATCGGTGGGATGTCAACAACACTATGAAAAGTGGAAGAAATATGCTAAGATGGTTTAGTGCAATTCTGGAGTAGTGTATTATCAGATAAGGAACAGAGAGAATTACTATTGACATATCTAGTTATCTAGATAGACTTACTCTCTGATAATCGGTATTAACTGAGTACCTTGCATTTTTTAAATAACTGTTCCATTAGATATTACAATGGAATTGCAATATTATTTAATTACAGCACTGTAACCCAATTGGCAAAGTGATTCCGACTGCAGACAATTATGGCCTTGGCAGATATTTTTGAGAATCATGCTAAACTGCAGTAAATTAATCTTGTAAATATGTCCAAGCTATTTTTATGGCTGGAGATAAAATAAGAATGCTACTAAATTATTTGGAGGCCCTGAAACAACTACATACACTTGAGAATTGGTACAAGTTTTCAATTTTGTAGCTTTTCCTTGCCGTCCATGGAGAATTGAGTAAAGTGCTGAGAATTTATGATATCAGGAGAAAATAGATATCCTCTGTGAAAGGAAGAGAGAGGATGTTAAAGAGCATCCAAATCTGGAATGCAATTTGTGCAGTGCCAAAAAAAAAGTCAGTCAAAACCCAGGCAGATTCTCCTTGGGGCATGGGCTAGAATAGAGATACCTATGTGACTGTCAAGTGAAGTTTTCAGCAAAATGGACCTGTACTAGTGTAGCACTGGGCAATATGGACAGCGGAGCCACAGTGGGGCAAAAGAGGAAATCTGAGAGCATAGTGAATGGCAACCTGTTCTGGGAAGGTGCTGAGTGCTCAGATTACATCTAAATCTTTGCAGACTGAGGGCTTTTATTGCAGGTAGTTAAAACTGAGAATGAATAGCTCTTACAGATATATGTTGCTACAGTAAGTGCAGAAATTGCTACTGTTATTGTCTGACTGGAAGTAGTCCCAAATCTCAATGTTTCTACTTCTTCCTTTCCCACATATGGGATCTTCCAAGCATGTAAAGGTCTTTCAAGTATATAACCACATGAATAACAACAGTCTCATTCTCCTTCCTCAGTCTAAAGAAGAAAGGCATTTAGGTAATCGGATTGTTTGCAGAAGTGAGTAAGACCCTTTGCATAAGCAGTGGGCCCAGGAAGCTGGTCCCTACTTTTTGCCCTCTCAGAACTGATTCCAGAAGTTCAGTTTTCTCCAATCAAAAAGAAATTGAGACTGTGCCTCAGTATCAAGTTTTACAGTACAACTGAGTTATTAGCAGGGTCAGGATAGCAGAACCATGGCTTGTGCCAATTTACATGTATCTTGGTTGTTTGCTTTACCTGATTTCCGTGCTTGTATTGAAAAGCCTTGATGAACCTCTTCTGTCTGAGATTCGTTTTTGGTGTCCAGACATGATCTCTGATTGACTAGTTGGAGCTTCTACCAAAATGTTGGGCCAGATTCTTGTCTCTACTACACTGGCATAAATCCAGGACTCTCCCATTGATTTAAAATAATTTACTGCATGTTACACCAGTGTGCTGGTGTAGCTCAGAATGTCAGAGCTCTGCTGGAATGAGTAGTGTTCAATTTGGAGGGAAGTACCGTGACAAGGTGGTATAATTTTCCTGTTGTAAGTCAGAATGTATGTGTTGTTTCCCAGTTAGAATTTCTCCTGATGAAGTGAGGCTGTGTTATTGGTGCTGTACTATGTAGCCATGTTTGTTCCAGTTTTGCTCTCAGGTTATCTGAGGATGATCTCAAATAACTGCTTTTGTATCGGACCTATTGTTGCCTTAAATCTGAATGTGAGATCAGTGATTGGCTACACATAGCCAAATTAATTATTATTAACTGAGTTGATTATTATTAATATTAACATAATTATTAACAGAGTTTCATAGTAATGAAGATGAGCCTAGACTTTACCCTCTGTAAAGGTGATGGGTGCTTTGGAAATGTCTGGTGACAGCTGGAAAGATAGGCAAGCCCCTACATCCACATGATAGAGTATCTCTTCTCACAGCCAATATATCACCAAACAGAAATGCAGTTACTGTTTACAACCTTCCTGTATTTTCTTTAAAAGCTTTTCATATGCCTGATATTTCAACTTTTGATAGTTAGGTAGTAAATGAGATAGACAATCTTCTGTAGCAAGATTTAGATTGAGACAAGTCCCTTTCCTAAAAGGGGCACAGGCACTTTTGCCTAGTAGTAGTAATATGGGTTGGGTATAAAGGTTGTTAATCTGGCTGTAATGGGAGTTCCACCAGGAGGAGAGTAAAAAACCCCAAAACTGTAGGCGGTTATCTTTAGCTGGTAGTAAACAACATTAGAATCGTTGCATTTTTCTTTACTTCTGAGATATTGTTAG
Organism: Tetrax tetrax; assembly: GCA_009806455.1. NCBI lineage: Eukaryota > Metazoa > Chordata > Aves > Otidiformes > Otididae > Tetrax > Tetrax tetrax. The sequence continues at coordinate 63,168 of WHYT01012695.1, read as the reverse complement.
TGCACTAGAAAAAAAATCAATTTCTTTACCCTATTAAGTAATCCACCAAAATTCCAAATGTGTTGTCCAGTAGCACCTGATAAGAAGATTTTTTTTTCTGCGACTAAATGAATAAAACTACCTGAAGCAAACCCAAATGTCATCACTGAGAAATCTAGATAAAGAAACAATATAGGATTTTCCCAAAGTTTTATGGTGATTTGCATCATTTATGTCAGACCCATAATGATGCAAATTGCCATCAAGTAGGATATTTCAGGCCATTGAAATGCTATCAAACTGCAGGAGAAATAAATTATAATTTCAGAACTTTGTATTCAAATGGCTGTTGTGAGGAATGAACGTAAACTAGTCTCAATGGTTCCCCAAGTATGCTGGGCACCATGCCAGCAAGAAATTATTTAATTACAGTAATTCTTTGTTGCTGCCAAAAAAGAGGAAAAAGTAGACAAGAGACAAATTCATGTATTATCTTGATCAGACTGAATTAAAAAGCTTATATGATCTGGGATTTAAAAAGCAATAGAAAAGGAAAGAGAGAATAAGAATGATATTCTTTGAACATAGAACTACCATTTTGTAGTTTTGCTGTTAATACATGTTTTCTGATTTCACTGACACTTTGCAACCTTTGTATCAAGGTCTGAAATGAACTTACTTGTACAACTGAGAGAACAGATAAGGCTTTTTTTCACAGAATAAACTTTTGACCCTTATTTGTAAGAATCAAGGTTGACTCTGCATTATAATTTTCTTTGACTTTACCAATGTGTATTCTTTCTAGTCTCTATGCACCTCATTTGTAATTTAAAATTTACATTACTATAAATTAAAAAAATATTGGGGTTTTTTTTTGTTGTCATCTGAAATTGATAACTTCAGCATAAAACCTGTTCAAATGTATTTATTTAGGCCCAGAAAGCCTATTTTGTGTGCTAATACATAGTTGTTACTTTGCCTCCTTTCCTTTCCTTTCCTCTTCTTCTTCACCTAGGAGCAGCATTTAAAATGACCTGAATTGAACCTGGTTCTTTGGTGGGTGCTGCATGTTCTCTGATCCAGGCAAAGTTGACAGACATCACATCATACCTTGCCAGATACATTCTGCATCCAAAAGCAGTAATCACACTGCTTAAATTGAACTGCTTTCCCACTTACCTGGTCACATACCCACTCACTCCAGTGTTGCTAGGAATGATAATTTCTATGTCTAAAAGAAAAAAACTCCTTTGGATTTCCTTAGCTGTTTTTAAATTTTACAGAGAGATGTGATGACTTGTTTCATTAACTGCATAAGAACCTCAGATTTTTTAGGCTTCAGCAATACTTTTTACATGCACAGACAGATATGGTGTCATAGCCATATAAAAAAATCATGTTACTCCTTCCCGTGTCCTCCAGAATCCAAATGTTCTACAAGTATCTCCTATAAAGTCAACATATTTTAATACCCATTTATTTGGAGTTATTCAAAAGTAACCTGGACAGAGTCCTGGGCTACTGGCCATGAAAAAATCAAAGGAATTCCAGCCACTCCAGCCAGCAAGCTGGCTTGATCGGGAGCCCAGCTTAAGTGCCTCTATGCCAATGCACATAGCATGGGGAACAAACAGGAAGAGTTAGAGATGTGTGCACACATGCACAGCTACAACCTTGTTGTCATCACAGAGACGTGGTGGGATGGCTTCTGTGACTGGAGTGTTGGAATGGAGGGGTGCAGACTCTTTAGGAAGGACAGGCAAGGGAGAGGAGGAGGGGGTGTTGCCTTCTTTGTCAACAACCAGCTGGAGTGGCATGGAGCTCTGCCTGGGGATGGATGAAGAGCTGGCAGAGAGCTTACGGGTCAGGATTAAAGGGAGGGGAGAGACAGGTGACGTTAGAGTGGAGATTTGCTACAGGCCACCTGACTGGAATAACTGAGTGTACAAGGCCTTCTGTAGACAGATAGGAGCAGCCTCACAGTCACAAGCCCTGGTCCTCATGGGGGACTTCAACCACCCCAATATCTGTTGGAGAGACAACACAGCAGAGCACGGCAATCCAGGAGGTTCCTGGAATGTGTGGATGATCACTTCCTCCTGCAAGTGATAGAGAAGCTAACAAGGAAAGGTGCTATGCTGGATCTTGTTCTCACCAACAAGGAGGGACTGTTGGGGAATGTGGAGCTCAAGGGCAGCCTTGGCTGCAGTGACCGTGAGTGGAGTCTGAGATCCTTAGGGCAGTGAGGAGGGTTTGCAGCAAGGTCTCTACCCTGAACTTCAGGAGACCAGACTTTGGCTTCTCCAAGGATCTGCTGAGTAAAGTAGCATGAGATAAAGCCCTGGAGAGAAAAGGGGCCCAAGAATGTTGGTTAATATTCAAGGATCACCTCCTCCAAGCTCAGGAGCCATGCATCTCAACAGAGACAAAGCCAGGCAGAAAAACCAGATGGTCTGTATGGAGGAACAATTTGTTCCTGAACCAATGAAAAACAAAAAGGAGATCTACAGAGAGTGGAAGCAAGGACAGGTAGCCTGGAAGGAATACAGAGAGATTGTCCAAGTGGCCAGGGATCAGGTAAGGAAGGCTAAAGCCCTGACAGATTGTCAAGGCAACAAGAAAGGCTTCTACAGGTATGTTGAGGATAAAAGAAAGACCAGGGAAAATGTGGGCCCCCTCTGGAAGGAAATGGGAGACATGGTTAACTGGGACATGGAGAAGGCTGAGGTACTCAACAAATTTTTTCCTCAGTCCTCTTTGTCAAGGCCTCTAGCCATATTGCCCAAGTTGCAGAAGGCAAAGGCAGGGACTGTGAGAACAAGGAACTGCCCACTGTATGAGAAAAGCAGGTTTGGGACCATCTAAGGAACGTGAAAGTGCACAAGTCCATGGGACCTGATGAGATGCATCCATGAGTCCTGAGGGAACTGGCAGATGAAATTTCCAAGCCACTGTCCATCATATTTGAGAAGTCGTGGCAGTCTAGCCAGATTCCTACTGACTGGAAAAGGGGAAGCAAGCCCAAGTTTTAAAAAGGGGAACAAGGAAGACTCGGGGAAGTACAGACTAGCCAGTCTCACCTCTGTGCCTGGCAAGGTCATGGAGCAGATTCTCCTGGAAACCGTGGCACATGGAAAATTAGGACATAATTGGTGACAGCCAACATGGCTTCACTAAGGGCAAATTGTGCCTGACCAATCTGGTGGCCTGCTATGACGGGATTATAGCATTGCTGGATAAGGGACCACCAACTGTCATCATCTACCTGAAATTGTGCAAAGCATTTGACACTACCCTGCCCAACATCCTTGTCTCTAAACTGCAGAGACATTGATTTGAAGGACGGACCACTCAGTGGATAAGGAATTGGTTGGATGGCCATACTCAAAGAGTTGTGGTCAATGGCTCGATCTCCAAGTGGAGACTGGTGAGAGTGGCATTCTGCAGGGGTCGGTATTGGGACCCACCCTGTTTAACATCTTTGTTGGCAACATGGATAGTGGGATATAGTGCACCCTCAGCAAGTTTGCCAATGACACCAAGCTGTGTGGTGCGGCCAACACACTGGAGGTAAGGGATGCCATCCAGAGGGATCTTGACAGGCTTGAGAGGTGGGCCTGTGCAAACCTTATGAAGTTCAACAAGACCAAGTGCAAGGTCCTGCAGATGGGTTGGGGCAATCCCAAGCACAAATACAGGCTGAGCAGGGAGTGGAATGAAGCAGCCCTGAGGATAAGGATTTGAGTGTGCTGGTGGACAAGACGCTCAACATGAGCTGGCAATGTGCACTTGCAGCCCAGAAAGCCAACTGCATCCTGGACTGCATGAAAATAAGTGTGGCCAGCATGGTAAAGGAGGGGATTCTGCCTCTCTACTCTGCTCTGGTAAGACTCCACCTGGAGTACTGGAGTACTGTGTCCAGCTCTGGAGCCCTTGGCATATGAAGGATGTAGAGCTTGTTGTTCTATGATTCTGTGTTGAGGACCAAGTGGTCCTGCTTGAGCAAAGGGTTGGGCCAGTTAACCTCCAGAGATCCCTTCCAACCTCAGCCATTCTGCAATTCTGTGGTTTTAATACTTGTTTATTGTGAATGTGCCTCAAAAGTAGTTGACAGAAACCCTTTATAAATGTCAAAATAAATAAATAGCAAGTGATGACAAAAGTGGAGGGGTGTATCTTGGAGCAGGCTGTTCCGTCAGCTTGAGCATGACTCATGTACTGAGTGTGTTAAATAAATATATTTCTGGAACATTCGGTTCTCTGCTGCCTGATAATAATCTGTTGTTTTCAGCTGTGAAAAATATAAAGTAGTGAAAAGTCCAGAGTTTTGCAAGCACCGAGCTGCTGGCTGCTAAATGTACCCTGCTTTTGGTAAGTGTGGTGGACTATGGATGGAACCAACAGACAAAAAAAGGTGAACCAGTGCTATGCAGGAGACCTTCAGGGGCAGGACAACCCTCTGTGCCCTGTTTTCTCTCCCTAGGAGCACCAATGGCTTCCTCTTCAGCAAACCAGGGTAAGGAATGCTTGTGCTTCATGGATAACTAGGGAACCTGGGGGCAAGTGGGGACCTTGAGGTCCTGATGATACCCATGTGTCTTGGAAAGCGTAGGTATCTAGCTGCTGTTGCTGCAGCATAGGAGGACACTACAGACTTTAAATGCCTGAGAAGTCTGCAAAACAGCAAAATACTATTATCCCAGTGTTACAAACAGCTGAACTGCGAAGCTAAGTACAACATGTCCAATGAGGCCTGTGGCCATGCAAGAATATGGACCTCAACCTCCAAAGTACTTGGGAAATTCCATCAGAATCTGTGTAAGTAGCAAATGTTAAAACGTTTTTCTTTTTCTGAAAAGAAACTTATTCTCATGAAAAAAAAAATTACCTAGTGTGAAAATACTTTTTTTGCCTGTGCTTTTTTATAAGCAAAATTGTTATTAAAGAGTAACGAAAGAAAGCCATTATAGTCTGCTTGGTAAATAATATTTTTAAGGAGAATTGTCAACATTTGTGACTTATAGTTTTAACACAGGAAAAAAAAGGCAAAAATTATTTTATTTATTTTATTTTTACTCTTTCTTTTGTAATGTGAAACTAATTTAGATATTTATTTATTCATTTGTATTTATGAGTATTTTTATAGCCTTACCTTTTTCAAATGATTATAGATTTGTTTTTTTTTTAGATTAGATGAAAGTTTGAAAGGATATTTGTACGTGTGTTGTGTTCTTCACAAGGATACTTTCTCTTGATGGGATATCTGAGATGGCCTGAATGTCAGTATCAAATGAAGAATTAAATTATAGCCAAAGAATTGCCGTATTTATAAATGGTACAGGAATGATTCTTTCTTTTTTCCTTCAGAAAATATGTAATTGCCCACTAGAAATAAATGCTGGAGGCTATTACTAAGGGAAATATTTTAGAGATGTTAAGACAATTTAGATGGATTCCAAAACTCACCATCCATTTAATAGATAAGATAAACACAAATGTATTTTCATATGTAAGTCATATATTACCTAATTTCATTAGAAAAATCCTGAGCAGTTCACAAACTGTAGCGAGGAGGCAGAAAATGAAAGGCAATCTTCTGTAACTGTGTTTTATAAGGTCTTGTGTTGTGTCCTGAAACACTGTCTGTTACTTCTGTAAAAACTTTTTTTTCCAGATGAGGTACAGACCACCAGGAATTCACTAGGGAAGTTCCGTATTTCATTTTGCTTTTATATTCCCTTGGAATTTTTTCTGTGAGAACACTTTTTTTTTTTTTTTTTTCTGGAGTGGTGGTACTAGTAATAGGGATTTCACCTTCTATTTAGTGGCATTAATTATGTGGCAAGGCATTATTATGTTGACAATTTCAAGCTGGCTTTCCACATTGTAATTTTTCTGTGTTGTAATTCAATGAAGTTGCCTGTATTTTTCAGCATTAGTGTTTTCAGCTGCTATGTAGCCATTTGCTTTTATTGTGCCTTACTGAGGACCAGTAGGATGCTCTCTGATTAAATTCAGCTGAAGTGAGCAGCAAGTACAAATTGAAGAAACACCAGGGTAGTCCCTTTTTTTTTCTTCTGCTGGTGCAGACTGTTGCATCTTTCTGACACTGAGCGTGGTTTTCTTTGAACTAATTTCTTATTCTGGACTCTCTTATGAGGTATAAGCCATTATTGTGTTGTTTGTATTTTTATTATTGTTATTTCCTCACACACCCCCTCAGGTTTCCAAGTGTGTTTGCAGAATCTGTTCAAGCCCCTTCAAGTAATCAGCTCTTTAAGATGCCCTGAGTCACTTTTTTAGGTCAATTCAATGCTTATGGACTTCTCAGCCAGGGACCAACTTGCTCAAGTAAAGAGAGGGGATGGAAAAAGTGCTTTCATATAGGTAGTGAGAACGAAGGGATATTCTTCCTGGGACATGGGTGAACAAAGATGAGCGTCTTCTAAAACTGAAGTGAAGGAAATTATTTTAAAAGTGAGAGACAACTTTTTGAATACAACTTAAGACCAGACGAGGAGTCAAAATAGAAGGAGAGGATGGAAAAAACCACTCCATGCTATTGTCTGTAGCAGTAAATGAAACATCTGTTATATCTAGATCATAATTTGCTGTCTTTCTTTTGTTATTGATAGCAAGTTAGGGTAATAATAATGGAGAAAAGCAAGATAGGTGAAATCATCACTATCAACTTAGATGAACATTTTCTTTTTAAGTCACAGTACAAGTCAATCCAGAACAGAGAGCTGGCTCCAGGACTGCCAGTGCCTACTGGTCTGCTCTACTCCTTCTTTCTCCTTGAGCGATGGAGTGTCCCATTCAGTGCACAAATACAAACAAGGCATCAGAAGAGTGTATGCAGCTGGCATTTCTTCATCCTTTTCTGATCACCCTGGAGGATGAAGCAATGAAATGTTTAAGAGCGTGTGTGCCCCCTTGCTGGGACTTCTGTTTTTTTTCTGAAGCCAAAAGGATGCTGACAAAATTAATCTCTGCTAAAGGCATTCCCTATTTCAAGTAATCACAGATCTAGCTGAGATCCTTCTTTCTGAACCCTCACGTTTTCCTCTTGCATGCAGAGCTGATGAGGGATGGAAATAATGCAATTTTTAAGGAAAATGTAATACATGTAAAGCTGTAAACACATGTATTTTAGCGTGTTCTTGAAATACCACTGTTCAGTGGTATGATTCGATCCACACAGAATAAAACACTCAGCATTCATGGTAGTTTGGATTTTGAAATTTACATTTTTTTTGTGTTAAATTGAGATTTTTTTGGATTGTCTCTTTCTTGTAGTTTCAAAGATAGAATCTTCTTTTTTCATTGCAGGTGTTTAATCCAAATTTATTGAGTGGAATAATTTCCTTAGTATACTTCTAAGCATGATGACAGAAAAAGATAATTCGTAATTTCACTTTTCCATAATTCAGGAATTGTTCATGACATGCAGTTTTAATCTATGGCAAATCCCAGAGGTCACAACTGAAATCAGGGCCAAATTTTATTAAACATATGCAGGTTTTAAAGTCAATCTCTGCTTGGAAGAATTTATAATTTTCATGGGTAAGGATTAAGAGGTAATTTCTAGAGCTGGTCATTTAGCCTGGGGAGAGGTGATGTAAGTTGCCGAGGTCCTGGTGTTTTCATGGCAGTGGATTGTCTATGCTCAGGCTTCATTTACAAGACAATTCTGTCTGTTTTAAAGGCCAATCTGAGTCCTTATAGCTCTGACATGACTTGCTGTTTTTATAACCCCATATTTTTGTATATAGGAATGCTTCTGCAGTGGTTGTGGGAAGACATAAACACTTTTGACCTTTGATTTGTGCAGAGATCTCCCTGGAGTAAAGTGATATTGCTCCTATGGCATGGTACAGAATTGGAGTATAACAACATTTAACATCCCATAACACACCAAACTATATTTAACATTCAGACATCTTTTATTTTCTAAAAGACTTTGTGACACTTAAAATTAAAATAGCTTTCACACTGATAGTTTGCCTATTATTATAATTAATTAGTATTTTATATCTTTATTATTTCACAAAACTCTCAATGGCTCACTGCATCACTGCAGACACTTTTACAACCAAAGGTGCTTTCTTGTCTGTTTCTTGCATTCTGTTAAATATTTCTTATTCCTCCAGACTGCACTACAAGGACCATTTCACTGTCCCCTTTGGCTTTTGCATCTTGCTTCCAGCGTGAACAGACAGGTAATAACCATTCAGCAGGGCCATTACCTCTTCTAAAGACTATTATCAAAATGGTCATTATACATAATGGAGATTATTACAGGCAGCTTGAGAGATTTTTTAGATACATCTCTACAATAATAGGTGGCCCTTTTTAGCCTTACACATCGATGGGAATAATACTAGAGCACAAAACACAGGGCAAATGTTACTTTTTATCAAAACTTTTTAGCTTTTAATGTCTTTCCAGGATTGACTTCTGGATTAAAATGATATTTATACAACATCTGTGAACACTACCTGTTGATACCAAACTATAAGTGCAACAGTGAAGATTTACAAGTTTAAAAGGTACAGAAGGTATATTTGCTTCCTAAAAAGCTGTGAAGTTATGAGTAAAAAAGAAAAATTGTAATACAGCAGGTTTCAAGGCAAGTGTATTATACTTTGCAAAACAGTTAGATCCCAATTTTAAAAGAATTTTAACCTGTTCCTCTATGGAAAAAGAGACCATGTGAACTCACTACTGGTTCTTTTTACAGCAGCATTTGTTTCCCAGTTTATGATTTTTAATTTTTTTTTTCACTTTAAGTTTGCAATGCAGAACCTTGGCTAATCCAAGGAACATATCCAGAAGAGTTGAGCCCAAATCTGTAAGGGATGTATCTTTTCACTCTACTTTAGCAAATATCCCATTCCATCCACAACACTTAGAAGAATATTTTTTCAGCCCTACTTCTGCACTAATTTGGCATAGTGCAAAGAGAAATGCTAAACAAATTAAAGTGCATTTACACCTTGGGTTTGACAGAACTGATTTTCAAGAAATACTCTCCAGAGGAATGGCCTGGGTGGGGAGGGGGACGAGGTGGTGATCTTTTTTCCAGTTTATTCATGACTCTTACCCAGAGGAGACTGGCATTATTTACACACATGCTTTGAAATTTTCTGTATTAGGAGGCACAGCTCCAGTGTGCCAAATTTACCAATAACTATGTCTCTCCCTCTCAATTCTACCCTGTGTTCAAATCACAGTTCAAAGAAACCCTCTTCTAATAAGAGCTGAGTGGATACAGGATTATTATGAGTATTTTCCTTGTCTTGATTATCCCTGCTACATGTTGATTATATACCTTTCTTCTTAAAGAACATTCTCTTTTTCTTTTGGGATATATGCTCTGCCTACTGTGCTTCTAATAATGGCATTTATCATTTGAAGAAAATCAGAAATGGCCTCCTTACCTAGCCTTTTATTTTCCTTCCTTTGGTATATAGTTCATTCATCTCCTTTTTTCATTTTGTTACAGCTATACGGATATCTCCCAAAGCCATTGTATTTCTCATCACACAGTTCTTGCTGAAGCAATGCATCCTTCTTTGAGTTTTGCTGCCTCTTTCTGACACAGCCCTGGCTAACAGGAGAGCGCTGGCCTTTGAAATGTGTGGAACAGGCACTGCAGAAGGAACTTGGGCAACAACAACTGCAACTCAAAGAGGATCAGAAGAGAGATTCTGCCATCAAATATGTTTTCCAGAATCTGCTTAATGATTTTTCACCCCTTCAGAGCTCTTCAATCCCAATCCATTATCCTTCAGTAGCCTTTCATGGTCAGACAATTATGAGAATCTAAATGTGTGCATGATATACAGCAGAGCAGAAACAAGGACACCTGATGTAACTTTGACTTTTGTGGCTCGTGCAGTGCACATGAACATGAACAGAACCCTTCTGAGCAATGACAACATCTGTAAGAGTTTGTTACAGAAAGCTCTTAAGCATTCCTGTCCTCCGGTTTTCAACAGCTCTTCCTTTCTCTTCTCAGCGGTCCTGCAGACATCACACACGTAACTGTTGTTGTGATTCCAGCCCTCAAGGCCCCCAGAGTGCAGGCATACAGAAGCTGGAGGCTTTTCCTGTATTAAAATCTCACCATTTGTGGCATTTAACCGTTGTTACTCAGGACTTTTGATATTAATAAGTTACTGTGCCAAGTGTCAGCAATTGACCAAAAGGAGATGTTTGGCTCAAAACTCCACTGGAAATAGAAGTCTGAAGAGAAACTTAATAAAAAAATATTTCAGCCTTGAGATTGTTTGCCTTAAATCATATGAATCTGTAGTTCCACAGACAAGATGATAGGATGTGCCAGGAATAATGTTTCAATCACATAATGCTATTATTGGTTGTGAATTTGTATTTCCACTCCCCCCCACCGCCCCGCTATATGTGGGTGTCAGATATGACAGACTTTGGACCTTATTCATAACTATCACTGGGGAACTCTCTCTAAGTCTTTAAGACAGCACTGGCTTAAAACTTCTGTAAAATTTAACTAGGCTCTCTCTGAGAGCTGTTCACTGTAGGAACAGGGAACTAAGTCGTTGTGGCAGCTTGGAAATTTTATACTCCCTCTGTCATGCGACACCTTTCAGCATTAACAAGGACTTGGCCCAGGTCTGTGATTTCTGTCAAGTGAAAAAAATAGTTGTCAACAATTAATAATATTTGCATTGATTTAGGTTAGCCGAGAGCGACTGCCACACTTACAATCACAACCAGAAATCAGTTGTGTTACAGCTATATCCCTTCTTTGCCTCATTGCAGCAGCAAAATGGGTGGGTGGAACAGGGGCAGTAATAGGAGGTTTCTTGATAACATTAACATTACTGAGATCTTTTTCTTGTTGCCAGAGCCTCTGAGGGGTTTAAACAGGTGAAATCCAGAAATTGTCATTTCACTTAACCACTGACTTGTAGATTATTTGAAAGAGAGAAATGAAATGTACGATGGGAGGGGAATTTAAATAGCAGCAAGATTCTTTTTTTTTTTTCCCCAAATCTTACCTATTCAATCAATTTGCCAGTCTGGGTCTGCAGGAAAAAGCACTTAAATGGCTGGACAGCCAAGCTTCGCTGCCCCTTGCACAGCGGTTAAGTCAGGAGCTGTAAATGCTTAGCAGTATGTGAATTAGTTTGCTAGTTTGCAGCATCCTTTGACTCCGATGGAAAAAAAAAGGGGGGGGGGAGAGGGGGGAGGAGATAGAGAGAGAAAGAGAAAGCCTGCCAGCTATTTGTGAAGTAAATGTTCCCATTTCTTTTAAAATACAATAGCGAGTGTAATTTTGTCACATGCATCTGTTGCTATCACCTCTCACTTTGTGCTGAAGTGCTCACCAGAGCATTTACAGAAGTGATTCTTCCTCCCACCCCTGACATCTGCCACCGAAAATGCTGCATTATTCATCAGCGTGCTAATGGCAGGTGATGAGATCTTTTCACGCTACATCCCTCTCAGTAGGTGTTTATTACTCTGTTCACCAGCAGCCCTGCTATTACTGCGAGGCCAGAAGAACTCTACATACTCGCTTGACAGGTAATGGGAAACGTGCTCTGCTCACTTGGCTCACAAGTGCAGATGAAGGTTATTACTAGGGCAGCTGCAATATCGTGGGTGCAAAGAAGACGGTCACTTTAAGTGAACAGCTTAATTCTGGAAATCCATACAAATCATGTCAGCACGGTGATAATCCATCTTCTTTACCTTCTATCATTTCAGCAGTCATCACACTGTAATAATTTTCTCCTGGTTCACCTGTGATGTCTATGAATAACAGAGTGGGGGAAAAAAAAAAGAAGGAAAAGAAGATGAGTTTGGCTTAGTGTCTGATGATCACACTGGTGAGGAATTTATCTCTGTCTAGTAAGCAAGATCCTGTCTTGTGTGTGTATGTGCGTATGCATGTGTGTGTGTGCACACAAATGTTTGTGTCTTGAGGAAGGGAGAACCTTGCCACCAGCACTGAATGTGTGTAATTTTAAAAAACAGCTTGACAAGAAAGGCAAATCTCTACTGATTTATTTGAAGCCTTGCGACAAAAATTACGGAACATAAACATAGCAGAGCACAGGGGAAATTGAAGGAGGAGAAATTATTTTTACTCCAGAGAACTCAGTTCACTAACAAGCCTTCCCTGGTTGTCTTCCTTCTAGGTTTCTCACTTAGACACATTATACCATCCTGAACAAGCCATAAAAAGCCTCACCCCGCACTAGGAATAGGCAGAATTTTTTTATAATTTAAAGATGCAGCCTCAATTTCACACAAGGGGTAGGACTTTCTGAGCCTAATGTTTCCTTTTCCAAAACAAAAAGTGTGCTGGATCTGCAGAAATCTCCCAAATCAGTTGAAACAAATGATGTGGTAAGACACTGTGTTTTTTGGAATGTATCCTCCCAAAAATGAGAATTAGGGAGATTTTGAGACAAGCAAAATTGGCTGCAGTTTTATACCTACTACAACTGCTGAACTGCACCTGTTTTCCTATTAGTGCAGCCTACAATTGTAAAAAAAAAATCTGAACTGTGAAAGAATGGAATTTTTCTTCTCATCAGACTTTTATCCTTAGACTCTTGTTTCTTATTTCCATGTAATAACTACAAGGTTGTTTTTTTCCTAGCAGAGGAAGAAAAATGCCTTTTAGTGGGGGGAACTAAAGATAAAGGAAAAAAAAAAAAAGCATTTCAGGTTTCTATTTTGTTTTCCATTCCTCTGTTTATGGCAAGCACATTTATTTTTGTCTGCTGAGCTTCTGTATCAGTCCAACCTTTGAAACTTTTAGATGGGCACTATAGAGTAATGTATGCAATTTTTTCAAAAAGGTATCGCAATCCAGAGATGAAAGGAAAATAGATGCACGTGGCAAGAGTTGCTGGAGCTGTTAATAGTTACCTACACAAGTTAACTGGGATGGGGAGAGAACAGAGTGCCCTAAGGACAGAGCATTTCCCACTAAAACCATATTTTTTTTTTCCGTAAATTCATCTGAAATTTTGAATTTTCTTGGGTTCATTTTTTTTTTTCCAAAACCCTCTGAAAACCAAAAAGTAACAGAAATTTTCATGAAAGTGGGAATTTCATTATTACTTATCTTGACTGGTAAATTGCACTTTGCCTGGCCAGTGGGATATATTCAGGAATAGATTTTAGCCTGAAAAAAAATTCCATATTGCCTTGACATCTGGGTGTTGCTATGGTCCATGTTGACCATAACTGTAGACTACAGAAGCCACCAAAGTATTTACAATTGTTGTTGGGCTAACTATAGTTTGTATGGCTATTTGAATTGCTCAGTTGCAGTGACTTGTGATTTAATCCCAACTATGCCTGTTGCATGAATGTGAGTGCACATGGTAAACCTGAAACAATGGTATTTTCCCAGCAATTCTTTATTCTTATATACATTTTTGTATAACAGTGGGTTATATAGAAAGTAAATTCTTTTAGAAACTAAAAGATATTTTGGAGAGACTTGGTTGATGACAGTGAGATGATACGACTTGCAAGGACTCCAGTGATGAAGATAGGAGTGCAAGCACAGAATGATGAAAACATAAAGCAACTCACACAGGAAAATCCCCATTGCTTGTGCAGCACAACTGATTTCATGCAGGACAGTTAAAGTCTAAATTCTGAGGAGAAGGAAGATTAGTGTCTCTCTCACAAGTTCTAGCATTATTTCCTTTTAGCTCTATGTATTGGATATCCAGATTTTCACCGTTTTATGGACTGTTCCATAGCCATGCTGGCAACTAAATTTTTTTTGTTTTTTTTTTTTTTTAAAGCTGCTAATAATGTAAATTAAAAATTGACTATATGGGATGAACTATGTAGTTAATAAACCCAGGATTGTTGTCAGATGTGAGTTTCATGCAGAATTTTGAAAGAGGGGTCTTTTTAGGTTTGGGTTGGTTGTGTTGTTTTACATTCATGGCTTGTTTGATGGGAGTTATTAAAGCTTTTTTTTTTTTTTTCTGGAAAACAAACCCTTCTCCTCAAACTAACTCTGAGACTGGAAATTTTTGGGTTGAGGAAAATGACAGCACTGCTGATGGCACTGCTCTGGAGGAAAGAGAGCAGCTTTCTCTGTGGCATTGATCTGTACGTGGGCTGTCATGTTCGCCTTGCTGTGATGTCCTCAGGAGGACGAAGGTACTCTCTTCCTTGGAATGGCAGTCAGGCAAGTTGTCGAGAGATGACAGTCAATAACAATCCACCTTAGATTAAACAAAAGAAAATGTTATGGACTAACTATGAAAGGAAAATAATGTCTTCTCCTGAGGTACTATCCACCTTCCATAGATGTGATGCAACATCTCTGCATGCAACTTATGTCCCTAATACCTACACCAAAGTTGTATTAATAAATGACCTAGCTCCTTTCTTGATCTGTTAACGCTGAAAGCTGAGTCTCTTTCAAGTGTTTTCTGAGGAAACATACTGGTAGTCTAAAGACCAGCATAGCTGACTACTTCTATACAGCTATGTCTGTAGTTATATGATTCTTGTATTTTTTCACCAAGAGCACTTAACTATCTATTTCTTCCTCCCTTTTCATGATGTAACTACTTATATACAAAACTTGTTGCATATATGCAGGGACAAGCTACTTTTACATTAATTTGCCTTACAATGATAGTAGTACAATATATATAAGTTAATGCTGAACCCTAATCTTGATTTCAACCTGTGTCTATTTCTGTATACACCTACTTTTATCTATGACATAACAAGCTCCACTAAATTAGTCGAAGTTGTCAGAGTTCATAAGACTAAGCATAGATATCACTCTTTGATGGGGTAGGCCCTTGCTGTTTCTTGGTCTGATTCCTCCAGAGGGAAGGCTTTTAGGGCTGGAGGCAGTATAGGAGGCAGGCAACCCCGCAGACTTTGGCCTGCAACTAAAAACATATTCTTCTGATTTCTTCTTGGACCACAAAACATTTCCTTATCCTATCTGATGACACCTATCTTATATCTAGTACTTTAAAAAAGGGAACAATGGAAAAGGAAGTATTTTTAAAAATCTCTCTTTTTGTCCATATTTCTTCTTTGTTTTCCCACCCTTTTTTTTTTTATTATTCCTAAACTTTTGTCTGTGATGAGGAAAAGCTCTGGAGAAGCAGGCTCGAAGTGGCTGTCAAGCAGCTTTTTTTCCCAAAGTAAAAGGTGCTGACAGACAAAAGAACTATGTCATGAAAAATTTATAACCAAATTTCCCACAACAGAAAAGGGGCAAAACCACCTCACATATTAAATGCCAAATCTTCATACGTATCTGCTCCAGTGCTGATTCAATGGCAAAATAACTTTCAAAATGTTTTATGGTCCAAAACAGCTATAAAGTAGCTACACTTGTCATTTTAGTAGACTAAAAGCAGAATTATACTAATATTCCGTGAGGTGACAGCAATATATTATCTTGTCAAGCAGGAGATCTGAGTTTGCAGGAATACATTGTAGGTTAGAGAGAGGAGCTGTATGAAGGATGCATTTAATTACATAAATAATAATAACAGTAATGATAAACTATAAAACTACTTTTACACACTAGAATATATATAATGATATGTGGATATACATATTTATATTCATATAAGAATATATGTAACTTTATGGCAAATACCAATGCATATTCTAAGCTAATGTATCATCTTTTACATACCTTATGGCTCTTATTTGTATAAATGTATTTTTCAGATTAAAATAAACCATAAAATACTTTTCAAATTAAAATAAGCTATAAACTGATGGGCTCAGCATCGGACTCAACATAGAAGGATAAGACTTTGGATGTGCTCATTGATCTTAGGTTGAGCATGAGTCATTAATGTGATATGTCAGTAAAAAACAGCTAATCATCTGATTCAGGATATATCAAGCAAGATATTTTCAGCAAAAGCAAAACCAGTATTAATGCTGTTGTACAAGGTACTAGTGACACCAGTCACCAGGCCCAATTCTGGTTACTCAGAAAGACGTACTCAAATTGGAATGGATGCAGAAAAGGGCAACTGAGAAGTGTAGGAAACAGGAGACATCCCATTTCAGAGGACCATAGACAGGTTTAGGTTGGTAGACCAAGAAAAAAAAGATTGCTGTATTTAGAATCATTATTGCGTTACCCCTCTGGGAAAATCTTTTCAATGGAGACTACTGCTGATACACAAGGACATAAGCAATGTAGCAAATCAAGGTCTGCCAATTTTCGTATTTCCTACCATGAGAAAACTGAGATTTTCTAATAGCTTTGGCACAAGGGAACACAGAAATCTTTTGGGGAAAACAACAAATCCTTCAGCTTGTCGTAAATATACGGAGAGACTTTATGGTGGGTCTTCTTGTGGGATCTATCAAGCCTTCTCCATATCTAAGATCTTGTGGGTAGTTTAAAAAAATGACATAAAAGAAGTCAGGTATTTTAACTGTCATGGGATTATCCCAAAATGGTTGGTGCTTTTAGTTGCAACATCTTCCTAAATTTTGATGACTGTACCCTTTCAGAATGTACAAAAACCTAAAGTTCACATCAATGACAATCAAAAAAGATTTCTAAGATAAGCAAGTGCATAAGTATTTTTTCAAACAATAACAAGTTGTAACACTGGACTGCTTGTGTTAATGTATCTCAGCAAATTATGGACTAAAGAAACTAGACTTACGTAAATAACAAAATAACTATTTGGAGGTCTTGATTCTATAAGCACATTTGTACAAATTCTTTCACTAAGCTTGTATGTGGACTTGTACAGGCACTGAATTTTTTTTTCCTTGTGATTTGATTATTGCAAATTGCAATGACAATATTTTTGAATTGCCCTCAAAAAAGGACAGTTTTAAAGAAAAATGTTCAGTTTTAGTCTTTACTTTAAAAGATTTATTCAGCTTATAATAACAAAAATTATTACCAGTAATGAAAGTCTTTTTGCAACAATATTCAAACTGTCAGCTCTAACATAGAAAAAAAAAGCCACCACTCAGTCTAATCATTATTTTTTCTCCATTTTTAAAAGAAACTTTTCAACATTGATGTATTATTGGAGAAGACTTTATATGATAAGAAAGAACATTTTCTAGCAGGAAAATATTCCCCTGGTAAAATTTCCTCCAGCTTTAAAAGTGCTTTAACTGACTAAGGAAGAGCTACAGTGAGATGATTACATATAAAACTCTGTCAACTATGCTAACTACACCCTTCTTCCTACCCACCGCATCACCCCTCCCCAAAAAAAGTAGAGAAAAACATCTGATCCTAATCTCTTCCAGATATTTAAACCTCAGATCTTGTTTATAATAAGTTGCAGGTAACGAGAGGGAAGGATGGTCTTAAATTCAGATTATCCCTTCAACAGGACTGTTAAGCACTAATTGCTGCATGTGATATCAAGTTTTAAGCAGGAAGCAGCAATCGGATTGAAGATTTCTAGCCCTTTATGTAACATGACAAGGGAATATTAAAACTTGCTAAAACTGCTTAGTTCCTTCTCGCTTCCATTTGATAGTATGTAACTTCTGCAAGTTATCCTAAAGGAAGGCACATACATTTTCTGTTTCTTGTCTTTAGATTATAAAGTTAGTTTCCTTTTTTCCTTAAGATGTAGCAGTATGCAGAATACATTTACTGTTTGATAAAATGTGGTAGAGTCATTCCCTCTCAGAAAAAAAAAATAAAATACATGAGACAATCGTCTCATAAAGTAGAAAACAAAATAAAGCAGGGAATGAATGGCTGCATTTCTATTTGTACATATGAACCTACTTACTTATACATCCATAATGTAATCCCAGATGCCCTGTCTACTCATTAGCTTGCTAATTTCTTGTAGCTATCGTAACAGCTGGGTTTCTTCAGGACATATTGAATTTTGAAGAGGCCACTAGCTTTGCTGATCAGCTAACAAGGGCATTTCATGCAAAGAGGAAGCCTGGACAAAAGCATAGTTAAGCTTACAGAAGAAAAACATCAGCATATTAAGGCTGACAATTCTGTGGAAAAGGCACAAAAATTATCTTTATTTAATAGAAAACTTACCATATGGTTCACATAGACAGTTGTACTATTTTGAAAGCAAACTTTTTCGAACTTGCAAGTTCGATGATTGAAAGTTGGTTAGAGTTTCCTTGGGGGAAAAAAAAGGGCTTTTTCTCTATTGCTGAACAACACTCTGCATTCAAGTAAAATGGAAAATAGGTTAAGGTGTCTTTATATGAAAACATCTCCTATTGGTTTAAAAATCTAACCTGGCAAAATACAGAGGAGATATTTAAAATGTGCATAGTGCATGAAATTACCTCACATTATGGGTAATGCATGCCTTGTAGCAATTATGTCACTTATGCTTACACTAATTAAGTGTTGATGTGCGAGCACTAAGTTGCAATGATGTTAACTAATGTACATAAATATTCCCTTTAAACTGTAATTGCACTTTGCCATAACTTAAAAGAAGATATGCTCAACTGGAAGTATACAGTTCCGTTATGTTAAGGAAGTTATTACAAACTTCAGCCTGTCAGTAAATACAATGCTGGAGTTCTATATTTTAACTTAAAGGGGAAAAAACCCTTTTGTAATGGAATTTACTATACACAATCCTGCCAGAAGAAATTACATATTACCCATTTAAAAGGACAGCAGCAATGTGCAGGGTAAAACAGTTCAGTTCACAAGGGCTGAATGTCCTAAATCTGAAGGATGCAATGTGGCTTAATCCACAATTTATCTGGTGTAGACAGTCTACAGCTTCCTGAAGGTGGGCGGCAAAGAGGCAGGTGCTGATCTCCTCTCTTTGATGACGAGCAACAGGACATGAGGACATGCAATGAAGCTGCGTCACAGGAAGTTCACCTTGGACATTAGGAGAAGATTCCTCCTCAATGAGGGAGTGGTCAGTCACTGGAACAGGCTCTTCAGAGAAGCGATCACAGCACCAAGCCTGTCAGACTTCAAGCAACACCTGGATGAAGCTTTCAGTTATGTGGTTTAACTTTAGGTAGTCCTGCAAGGAGAAGGGATTTGGACTTGATGATCCTTATGGGTCCCTTCCAACTTAAGATACTCTATGAGGTTCGAGATCATTTAAAGAACTTGAAGGAGCACAAGTCCATGGGGCCCGACGAGATGCATCCGCGCGTCCTGAGGGAACTGGCGGATGAAGTCGCCAAGCCGCTGGCCATCATATTTGAGAAATCGTGGCGGTCTGGTGAGGTCCCCGATGACTGGAAGAGAGGGAACATAACC
>WHYT01012695.1:25440-42551 GCA_009806455.1 Tetrax tetrax | reverse complement strand
GTAGAGCACTGGAACAGGTTGCCCAGAGAGGTGGTGGATGCCCCATCCCTGGAAATGTTCAAGGCCAGGCTGGATGGGGCTCTGAGCAACCTGATCTAGTCAGGGAGGTCCCTGCTTCTTGCAGGGGGGTTGGACTAGATGACCTTTGAAGGTCCCTTCCAACTCTAACCATTCTATGATTCTATGATTCTATGATTCTGTGTTTCTATGATTAGACAGACAGATTTCCTAAGATTAGACTAAGTGTTTTCCTGCAGCTATGATTTGTAGTCAACACCAAAATTCTGATAAAATCTCATACATTTTGACTGAAATTGCAACTATATGGTTTTATAAATTCAAGATGAACTTCCTTGAGAAAAGAGAGAGATGAAAAAAGTGAGCACACAACTCTTTCAATCTAAAAATGGCTGTTTACCACAACACAGCTTCATTGCCACCTTCAAAAGCCTCTTTTATTCCAGGACAGAAAGGAAGGAAAAAATTGGAAACTTTGAAAGTTGTCATCAAATAGAATTGCTCTTCTCTAGCACCAACAGCATTGCCTTCTCTCCAAAACCAGAGAATATGTAATAGAATTACTCCACCTCGGAAGAGACCAGCTGACATCACTGATGCAGCTTAGAATGGAGTTTATACATAAAAACCTTCTACAGGTGCATGGTCAAATGTATTAGTTCAGTTAAGTGTATCCATAAGGCAGATATGTTGACAGAGGACAACACATGGACTCCTTAAGCCCGCAAAGTTGTTATGTACACAGCAGATAAGACATTGAAGTCAAGAGACAAGCCAGTGCAAGTCTTAAATCCATCAGGGATATCATGTCCCCAGTGGCTTGTGGGAATATGTTTCAAAGCTCATAGTAGATGCATAACAACTAAAAGCCTGTTCTCCCAGGAATTTAAACCTACTGTGAGAGATGTTTGGAAAACTGAAAAAAAGAAAAAAATCTGTTTTACCAAAAGAAGCAATACTACAATATGTACAGTACATAAATTACTTGAAAGTATTATCATAATTTGCAATAAGAAAATCTCAAAGGCTTTAAAGATTCAGAGAAGCAGATAGAACTTAAGGTACTCCTTCTGCTTCAACCTACATTAGCCAGACCTATGTTCTGGTCTAGAAAATAAGCCTTTAAACTTACTGAGTTTTTCAGGCCTGAGTAAAATGGGTATTGCCTCTAATAATGCTTACAAAATTTAACACTGGACATATTTCAAAACCAACCAACCAACATAACAAATTCACTCAATCTTTAACAAGAAAGTCAACAAAGATTTCTGCAGTCTGGATTTTGATGAATCATCACTTTCAGTCCTGATTTATCCAACCTGTTTCACCCATCTCTAACAGTGGATTTTTCGGTGATGGAAGTATTCCAATAGATTGCAAATATATGCAATAACTTGAAAATGGACTAAGAGAAAAAACGTCTTTTCTGGTGGGAAAAGAGCAGCTAACATGAGAGAGAATTAATCTGGGAATCCATGGGGAACTCATGATGCAACATGCCACTACTTCAAACAAGCGAGCACTCTGACCTGCAACTCAGTGCAATATTGTCTGTGACGAGTGCAAGCACAGCACTGAACTGCCAGGCTTCACTCCCTAATGGCTGAATAATCCTCGTATCTCCGTCTGGTCTACTAATCATGTTATTTAACTGCTGAGGTGGAATTTGTTTTGACTTTTACTCCTGGGTGTGTTCAGAAGATGGGGAAAAGGCAGCTGAAACCTCAAAATGTTTTTCTTCCAGAGCATATGTGCACTACCAGTTAGATTTCAGGCCTAGGTGTGAACTGTGTAAAAACCAGAGTGACAAAAGACCAGAAACAAAATGTAAAACATCCAGTCATGGTGAGGAGTGGTCTGCACCAACTATGGATCTGTGCAGAAAATGAATGTTGATTTTTGGACGCCTAACTGTTCTACAGAGAAGTACCAGGCTGTAGTACTCTTCTTTGTAGACTAAGCTACTCATGGGTTTTCACAGAACCACTTATTCTCTGGCTTCTTTGGCTAGAAAAGAGAGTGGATAGAACAATAGCTAAACCTGCCCTTTCCTCCTGCTCTGCTTCATTGTTCCACATTAAGTCTGGCATCCAAGCTGGAAAATAAGCTTATGTGGAAAGAAGCTGTCAAATAAAGGTTGCCAGCAGGTCAAGGGAGGTCATTCTCCCCCTGTATTCTGGTGAGACCCCACCTGCAGTACTGCATCCACCCCTGCAGCCCTCAGCACAGGAGAGGCATGGGTGGGTCCTCTTCTGGGGACGTGCTGGCTGGCTAGCAACTCTTGATTGTGACATCATCAGTAAAGACCCGTGCTGGAGCAGTTTGGGAAGGACTGCAGCCTGTGGAGGGACCTCATGCTGGACCAAGGAGCAATGCGAGGAGTTCTTCTGCTGAGGAGGAAGGAGCAGCAGAAGACAGCATGTGATGAACTGATCACAACCCCCATTCCCTGTTCTGCCTGTGCCGCACAGAGGGAAGGGTCCAGAGGAGGGCCACGAAGATGATCAGAGGGCTGGAGCACCTCTCCTATGAGGACAGGCTGAGAGAGTTGGGGCTGTTCAGCCTAGAGAAGAGGAGGCTCTGGGGAGACCTGATAGCGGTCTTCCAGTACCTAAAGGGGGCCTACAAGAAAGATGGGGAGAGACTGTTCAGTAGGGCCTGTTGTGATAGGAGTAGGGGTAATGGTTTTAAAATAGAGGGAGATAGATTTAGATTGGATATTAGGAAAAATTTTTTTACAATGAGAGTTGTAGAACACTGGAACAGGTTGCCTAGAGAGGTGGTGGAAGCCCCATCCCTGGAAACATTCAAGGCCAGGTTGGATGAGGCTCTGAGCAACCTGATCTAGTCGGGGATGTCCCTGCTTCTTGCAGGGGGGTTGGACTAGATGACCTTTGAAGGTCCCTTCCAACTCTAACTATTCTGTGATTCTATGATTCTATAAGGAGGCGGAGATCATTTGAAATGAAGTTAAGACCTGGAATATGAGACGGGTGGTGGGAAGCTGGCGTTTTTTCCTCGCTCGTTATCCTGCTTTGGTTTCATTATTAAAAAATGGAAATAGTTTCCCCAAGTCGAGTCTGTTTTGCCCAGCACGGTAACGATCTCTCCCTGTCCTTATCTCCAGCCTCAAGCCTTTGTTATAGTCTCTCTCTCCCCGATTCTCCCTCTTCCTGAGGGAGAGACTGTGTAGCTTGCTCCTGATGGGGGCTAAACTACGACTCTCTAAATTGGAGGGGGATGGGTTTGACAGGTGGATGGTTTGGTGGATGAGGAATTGGTTGGCTGGTGGCATCCAGAGGGTAACAGTCAACAGCTCAATGTTCAGACGGAAATCAGAGACAAGTGGTGTCCCTCAGGGCTCTGCAGTGGGACCAGTACCTTTTAATACCGTCATCAATGACACAGACAGTGGAATCGAGTGCGCCCTCAGCAAGTTTGCAGGCGACACCAGGCTGAGTGATGCGGTTGACAGACCTCAAGGAAGGGATGCCATCGAGAGGGACCTGGACAAGTTTGAGAAGTGGGCCCATGTGAGCTTCATGAGGTCCAACAAGGCCAAGTGCAAGGCCCTGCAACCAGGTGGGGGCCACCCCAGGCACAAATACAGGCTGGGGGATTGAGGGATTGAGAGCAGCCCAGCCAAGAAGGACTTGGTGGTACTGGTGGTTGAAAAACTAGACATCAGCTGGCAAAGTGTACTCACAGCCCAGAAAGCCAACTGCATCCTGGGCTGCATCCAAAGAAGCGTGGCCAGCACGGTGAGGGAGGTCATTCTCCCCCTCTACTCCACTCCTGCTGAGAACCCAGCTGCAGTGCTGCATCCAGCTCTGGAGCCCTCAGCATAGGAGAGGCACGGACTAGTTGGGGCAAGTCCAGAGGAGGGCCAGCAAGTCCCTCAGAGGCCTGGAGCACCTCTCCTCTCCTACGAACACAGGCTGAGAGAGTCGGGGCTGTTCAGCCTGGAGAAGAGAAGGCTCCAGGGAGACCTTACTGACGCCTTTTCGTACCTAAAGGGGGCTTATGAGAAAGGTGGGGACAGACTCTTTAGTAGGGCCTGTTGCGACAGCACAAGGGGTAATGGCTTTAAACAAAAAGAGGGCAGATTCAGACTAGGTATAAGGAAGACATTTTTCACAATGAGGGTGCTGGAACCCTGCAACAGGTTGCCCAGAGAGGTGGTGGATGCCCCGCCCCTGGAAACATTGCTGGGCTGTCCGTTGCGGGGTCTTTGTGCTCGCAGCACCGGCCTCTGACCACAGCACCTGAGAGGCCTGACATTAAAACCCACTCACAAGGCCACGAGAAGGCGGCAAGCGCCCCGTGGAACAGGCCTTCCCCTGTGCAAGGGCGACGGCCTTCCTGGCTGCTGGGTTCCGACACCTCTGCGACATCAGCAAGGCGCAGCCTTGACGCCACAGCTCTTCAACAGCTGCAGGCTCTGTCCCCCCGCTTTGTGTCCAGAGCTGCTGTGGGTGCACACGCAAGCTCTGGAGGCTGCAGCAGGACCTTTGCCTTGCTCTTTGAGCTTTGGCGTGGCGCAGAGCACAGCTGTGGGTGCTGAGCAAAGGCAACCCCTTCCAGCACCCCTCTCACCTTTGCCCGGCTATGCGGTGCTGCGGGCTGCGTCGGGGCCTGCTGCCACAAGAGTGCAAGGGACGACGGCAGCCATGAGCATCCCCGAGACTTCCTCCACCTTCCCTGACCACCTCCTACAGGTACGCTGTGCCAACCTAACCCACGTGGTGTCTTGGGTCGAGCACAGGGGCTTCGGGGGCTCAGGCACTCCAGCTCTTGCCCCAGAGCCCCTCAACAGCTCACCAGCGCTCGCCCCACACATCTCACCCCAGGTGGCTTCACCACTGTGGAGGTGCCCAGGAGATACTGCCTTCCCCTCCTGCTCTCCATCCCTCCCTCCCTGGAAACCACCACCACCGGCCGCTGAGAGAGGTACACGCCTCGGCCTCGGCCCACGTCCCTCTGCCCTGCCCCAGCTCCTACCAAGCCCCACATGAGGCCTCTCCCACCCAGAGCCACACGTGTTCCTTCTGCTCAGGGCCCTCTGCCCAAGCCCACCTTCCCCTCCCACCCGCCTGGCCAGGACCTTCCCTCCAGCACGGGCCACCCGCCTGGGGAAGGCAGGGCTGCAGGGAAGCCACTGCGCCCGCTTCACCCACAGGGCAGCTGCTGCTGCTGCTTTCCACACCACAAGGAGACCTTTCCCCAGGCCCTCAGCTCCCTCAGCTCCCACACTTCTCTGCCTCTCTTCTCACTTTTGCGCCCCCAGCACCACAAAACCTCCCGCACTTGGCGCATCTCTCTTGCCAGGACACGGTGTCACACACCAAGGAACACCTGGAGGAGAATGCCTCTGCTGCAAGGGACGGTGCCACAAGCCAGCTAGCAGAGCCATGGCTGGAGGAAGCAGCAGAATGCTCCTGCTGCCCCATCTGCCTGGGACATATCAATGACACAGCCTACGTGGCCTTCTGCCTCCACTGGTTCTGCTTTCCCTGCATTAAGGAATGGGCTAAAGTGACACCTACGTGCCCGCTCTGCAGGCAGCCTTTCCACTTGCTGCTGCACTCAGTGCAAGCAGATGACCTTTATGAGGAGTATGTGGTCCCCTCATCCAACCGCCGCCGCAGGGACGTGCTCAGAGAGAGGGACCGGAGCAGATCTCCACTGCGGCACGACAACCTGCACAGCTTGGACACCGACGAAACGCCTTCCACTGGCAGAAGGGGGCTTGTGCAGAGCCAGCGAGCACAGAGGCACGATGTGGCTCCACACCTTTCAAATTCCTCTTCCCAGCGGGCTCCGGCACCCAGCACCTCTCACGAGCGAACCCGCCTGAGCGCAGGGGAGCACCTGGCCCGTGCTGCAGCTGCAGCCTACCGATGCACTGGCAGAGCACTGCAGCAAGCTTTGCATTTTGCCCGCTCGCACATCCAATAAACCTCCACCTGCTTGCCAGGGACTGGCTTTCATAAAACCAAAGACATACCCGCTGTAGGGAACGCCTTCCAACACCATCTCAGCAGTGCAGGAGAGCCAAGGGGACAACTCCTGGGGGTGTACCAGGAGAGTTTGCTGAACAGAAGTTCAATGGTTTCAATTAACACGTTGGTTTGCTTCAACCACAGCAGCAACATTGGTTGGTTTCCTGCAAGAGGACATCTTTCCCTTCTGCTCTCCCAGCCTCCCACTTCCAAGTGCCAGCGCGGGGCTGGCCAAGGCCTTTCAGCAGCCGTCAGCCTGCCAGTCCCTAAGTCCTGCGCACCGCCCAGCTGCCATGCGCTCAGCCCACGTGGGCAGCCCTGTCCCTCGTGGGTCCTTCTCCTGGTGCCCCCAACATAAGAAGGACGTGGACCTGTTGGAGGTGGTTCAGAGGAGGGTCACAAAGATGACCTGTGAGGACAGGTTGAGAAAATTGGGGCTGTTCAGCCTGGAGGAGAGAAGGCTCTGGGGAGACCTTATTGTGGCCTTTCAATACCTAAAGGGGCCTTATAAGAAAGATGGAGAGAAACTCTTTAGTAGGCCCTGTTGCGAAAGCAGAGGGGTAATAGAAGGGGTTAGATTCAGACTAGATATAAGGAAGACATTTTTTACAATGAGGGTGGTGAAACACTGGAACCAGTTGCCAGAGAGGTGGTGAATGCCCCATCCCTGGAAATGTTCAAGGCCAGCCTGGACAGGGCTCTGAGCAACATGATCTAGTTGAAGATATTTCTACTCCTTGCAGGAGGGTTGGGCTAGATGACTTTGAAAAGACCTTTAAAACTCTTTGACTCTATCTCCTGTAAAAGCAGATTCCTTTCAAAATAATCAGGCAGCCACTTAACTTCATTTTAAAGATAGGGACACTGAGAATGGGTCAATTAATGCAAAAGGAGAAGCTGATCTAAGCTGGCTGTCTAAGTTATAGACAATGTTTGCCAAGCCTGCCAGGCATGAATGTTTGATGCGTTTCTGTAGTATCCTGTATCCAGTTTCAACTGTAATCAAACGTGAGTGCTAGAATGTCTACTGATGTTAGTGCTGTATCTCGTATCACAGCAAATGCCACAAAATGATGACTCAACTCATGAAGCCGTCCTAGCTGTTACCAAATGCATGAGCTATAAATTGCAAAATGCTGACCACTTTCTCTGCCCCTTCCAAATAGTCTTGTCAAGCATAATGACATTTCCATTCAGACTCTGTAACCTCATGTGACCTCGACTGGTTGGATTGGGAGTATCTCTTTGACTGCTAGGAGGATCTGTCATCGGCCTTTTTGTTCTGAGGTGACTTCAAACCATTTGCTAGGCTAATTCCCAGATCTTCTGGAGTCACCCTTCAGCCAATCAGGCCCCAGAGTAGGCCTGGAGTAAGGGAAGCCTCAGGTTGTTTCAGACCCCTCCAGTGCCCTGGCTTTCTTCTTCAGCTGCTTCTCCTACATCATCCCCTTTGGGCTTTCCATGAGGAGGGATGAGGTCCTTAATATAATCTATTCCTACTGACCTCAGCTGGCTTTCTTACATCTTCCTTCTGTTGCAAGACAATCCTCCCTAAAGGAGAGAGACCAAGGCCATAGCTGTTAATAAGGTTTCAGAAGCCATCAGCTTACTGCCAGACAGGCTACTGGTGTGATACACCGGGCATATATTTTGCATACATCTAGGAATACTTAAATTGTATACAGACCTTTGTTATACATTTCATAAACCAGATATTTGGATTCTGCTGTGCTTACTAGGCTTCTTCATGTTATGCATGCTGTGCAAAAAGCAGGAAACACAAATATGCATTTTGCTTCTTGTTTTCAAGCTTATCTGCTTCTCTTTCAAGCTGGTTTGGGCCAATAAAGAAAATAAAATTTGTTTTTAATTCAGATATTTTATCCCTTTACTTCCTTATCTCTTCCAAAGACCTAAGTGAGTCTTAAGTAATGGAAGAATTAAAGGTCTGTTGTGTTGGGATAAGGTATTAAGTAAGCCTCTGCAAAGTCAGCAAGATCCAAGGTCACAAGACATTACCTCTAAACAGGCACTGGTCATCAACAAAGAATTTAGTGGCAGCCGGTAAAAGACATCTGAGATGATACATGGTGATTTTGAATGACAAAGAGTTCTCTTTGAAAATTTCTAACCATTAAGAGTTTCAGAAATTAGAAAACAGTAAATATTGAAGTGTCATAAAGCAGGAGGCAAAGCATCCTTTGCTGATCCCAGATTAAAGCAAGGGAAAAGATCTTTGTGATTACAGGAAAATATGGCTTTTCTGATACGGCTTTTCCTCTAAGGGTCCTGAGGCAATAGGAGCAAACAGGGAAACACTAATGCAGCACCTCAAAGGAATTAAGGGCTGTTCCTCTAATAAGGTGACATAGCTGACAGCCCAGCTGAAGTGCCTCTACACCATGCATACAGCGTGGGCAACAAACAGGAGGATCTGGAAGCCACTGTACTGATAGAAAGCTATGACCTGGTTGCCATTATGAAAATCTAGTGGGATGAATCCCATGACTGGAGTGTGGCTGTCCATGGCTAGAGGCTGTTCTGAAGTGACAGATGAGGAAGGAGGGGTGCAGGTGTTGCCCTCTCCATCAAGAAATGGATAAATTGTGAAGTCACCCCTGATGAGCAAGACTAGTGAAATGGTACAATGTACAAGATGGCTGATATACTCAACAATGTTTTTGCCTCAATCTTCCCTTGTAACCCCCTTCCCACCTCTCTCAAGGTGGGGACTGGGGGAGCAAAGTCCCTCCTGCTGTAAGAGAAGATCAGGTTTGTGATCACCTGAGGAACCTGAACATATATAAGTCCATGGGACCTGATGAAATGCATCCCAGAGTCTTGAGGGAATTGGCTGATGTAGTTGCCAAACCACTCTCCATGATAATCGAAAAGTCATGGCAGTCAGGCGAGGTCCCTGCTGACTGGAAAATGTGAAACATCGCACCCATTTTTAAAAAGGGTAAAAAGGAGGATCCTGGGAACTACTGACTTGCCAGCCTCACCTCTGTGCCTGGGAAGATAATGCAACAGATCCTCTGAGAAGCCATGCTGAGGCACACGGAGGACAGGGAGGTGGTTCAAGACAATCAGCATGGCTTCACCAAGGGCAAGTCCTGCCTGACCAACCTCATGGCCTTCTATGATGGAGTGACTACATCAGTGGACAAGGGAAGAGCTACGGATGTCTTCTACCTGGACTTCTGTAAGGCCTTTGACATGGTCACCCACAACATCCTTCTCTGTAAACTGGAGAGAGATGTATTTGATGGGTGGACTGTTTGGTGGATGAGGAACTATTTGGATGGTCATATCCAGAGGGTAGTGATCAACAGCTTAATGTCTAGATGGGAGTTGGTGATAAGTGGTGTCCCTCAGGGGTCTGTACTGGGACCAGTACTGTTTGATGTCTTCATCAATGACATAGACAGTGGGATTGAGTGCACCCTCAGAAAGTTTGCAGATGATACTAAGCTGAGTGCTGTGGTTGACACACCTGAGGGGTGGGATGGCATCCAGAAGGCCCTGAACAAGCTCAACAGGTGGGCCCATGCAAACTTCATGAGGTTCAACAAGATAAAGTGGAAGGCCCTGCACTTGGGTTGGGGCAACCCCCAGTATCAACACAGGCTGGTGGATGAAGGGATTGAGTGCAGCCCTGCTAAGAAGCACTTGGAGGTACTGGTAGATGACAAGTTGGACATGTGCTGTCAATGTGCGCTTGCAGCCCAGAAGGCCAATCCTATCCTGGGCTGCATCAAAAGAAGCATGGCCAGCAGGCCAAGGGAGGTGATTCTGCCCCTTTATTCCACTCTCATGAGATCCCACCTGGAGTACTGTGTCCAGCTCTGGTTCCCTCAGCACAGGTCATGGACCTGTTGGAGTGAGTCTAGAGGAGGGCCACAAAAATTATCAGAGGGCTGGAGCACCTCTCCTATGAGGACAGGTTGAGAGAGTTTGGGCTGTTTAGCCTGGAGAAGAGAAGTCTCTGGAGAGACCTAAGAGTGGCCTTCCACTACCTAAAGGGAGTTTATAAAAAAGATGGGGAGAAACCCGTTAGCAGGGCCTCTTGAGATACGATAAGGGGTAATTGTTTTAAACTAAAAGAGGGTAGATTTAGACAAGACATAAGGAAAAAATGTTTTTGCAATGAGGGTGGTGCATCACTGGAACAGGTTGCCCAAAGAAGTTATAGATGCCACATCCCTGGAGATGTTCAAGGTCAGGTTAGACAAGGCTCTGAGCAACCCGATCTAGTTGAAGATGTCCCTGCTTCTTGCAGGTGAGATACAGTAGATGACCTTTGAAGGTCCCTTCCAACTCAAACCATTCCATGATTCTATGATTCTGTGATATACCTACATGTGAGCCACTCAGGTATGTATCAATTTTTTCACTCGTTTTTCATGCTTGCAGTAAGAATTCAATTACAGGCTGAAAACAAACTCCAGCTCCAAATTTTGAAAGTGGGGGGAGAAAGAAAAATCATATGCTTACTTATGCCAAAAGTTTCTCCTTATTCATACTGGCAGTTCTCACAATTTTGTAATGTGATTCTTTTTTCCTGTTTCCTTGAGAGTTTTTATTTTACATATGGAAATAGTTTGGTAGTTTCATTTTGGAGAAGGTATTCTTACCTTTTTTTCCTTCTTGTGCTCCAAGTGAGACATAGTAAACTAACCAGCACCTCTGTGGCCTCTCGGTGTTGGTCTTGGGCTTCTTCGGCAAAGGATTGGATAGTCTGACCAGATCATATAGTGATTCCTGTTTTCTATTGTGTGTTTTCTATTGTGTGTTTCTTTTCTGAGCAAGTGTATAATAACACCCTCTTTTCAGTTTGTCATGTTAGATTACAACAGGATGACAATGACTACTCCTTCACACAAATGTTAAAGCTTCTCAATCTACTTTGTTTTCTCTCACTCTTTTCCTCACTTCTCTGTCTCTTTCTTTGCTCAGAAAGTGAGTGGATGAGTTTTGAGGGCTCATAAGGGCAAATCCAGTAAAGCCAATGAAGTCAGCCATATTTCCTTAGCTGTTATCACCATCAAAATCATGACATCTGAAAAAATCTTGCCATAGACTACCAGAGTATTGGTAATCTAGTAGCCTGAAAAATTACCATCTTCAGCAGAAAATCAAGTTACTTACTGAAATGAAAACAAAATTATATTTTCTTGTCTGTTAAAAGCAACTTCAGATCACTTTTTAGTGTGTGAGCAGAAATTTGAACACTTAATACCAAAACCTGAGAGATCAGAAGGCGTTTGGTATGCTAGGAGAATTTGAGGTCAACCTTCTGCCCATCAGCTGTGGCATTAGGATACAGTTCCTGACTTCACTGAAAGTAAAGCTCACCTTTGGTTTACAAGGAATCAAAAATCTACTACACTTTCCTGAAGTGATGAAGAACTATTTATGAAACACTCACGAACACCGGACACAGTTGCTTCTGTGCTGCTCAGTACCCTGTGGAAAAAGAGCCTGGGTCAAAGTAAAGATACGACTAGGTACAGTGTCATGTCCTTTTGTTATTTTCTTCCTTAAAGGACTGGGGGCTGTGAAAGCACGATAGTTACTGCTTGATGTTACCAATATTTCTGCACCTGTCCTTTGTTTCTCTTAATTAGAAATACAAAGTAAAGTGACGAATTCTTTGCTGTACTTTCAGATGAGGCTCTATCTATGCTGCCTTTTTCTTTTGTTGTAGTCTTTGCTGTCTTTTTCCCCTGAAGGTATTTATTTTAATATTCTGCTTTGTGGCTTTTATCATTCATTCTTTTTGACATAAAACTATGCTTAGCTGACACGAATGAGCTTATAAACTTTGTTCATGCTGTCACATTTTCCTGCTCTCATCAGATAAAAGTGAGTAATCTCCAGTGAATAATTTGTTAAATTTAGCCTCTTTTTCCTCTCAAACAACATGATTTCCACAAATGCATCTATTATTAGACAGTGTGGCACAAACACTTTGGGCTTTATTCCATTTATTGAATATGAATATTCAAAATCTGAGCTATTTAGTTTGGTAGAAAGAGGTCAGGAAAAGGACAACACAGTATTTTTCATTATTATTTTTCAAAAGCATTTTGGTGAGTTAAAAGCTCAGGTTGTCGCCGTGGTTATGGGGAAGACTGAAATTCAATTTCTTTTCTAGCCATCATTATTCCGCTGCTGTTAATGTTCCTAAAGAAATTGCTTTGATGACTTTTTTTTCCATGAATGTCCTGAACTTAGCACCGGCTGCTGTGGCTTGTATATTTGAGCAAAGCTCATTCAAATCTTTTTGAGTTTCATCCTTGGACTGTTTTTAGTTTGCTTGGAAACTGATTTCTGTGACATGATGTATGGAGATTCAGGAAAGTCTTATTCCAAGATTCAAATCAAAGCACCATAATGATGATTATTTTATCACAATGTTGTAAAACTTTATAAAAAACAAACACAAATTGAGAAAGCAGCTTAGTATAGTGAGAAGATTCACATTTTTTTAGAAGATGCTATTTATTCAGAAAAGAATACTGCTGACATTTCAGGTTATGTTTATTTCTTTATCTCAAGCAATGACTACGCAGAAAACCAAGACCTGAAGAAACCTTTTCCCCAACTGCTCAACTTGTTGGAATTGAAGTAACTCAGATCTAGGGTTTATAGGGTACACATTTCAATAAACACAATTGTTGCTGTATTTAGTGAGTAAAATGAATGCTGTGTTGGCAGAACTACTTGATTTATTCTGTACCAAAATACTGGAGACCATATTCCTGCACTTTGCATGCCTTTGACTGCTGTAAGATGTTCTGAAACAAAAACTGCTAATTCTTGCCAACTTTCTTCCATGCCACTTGAGTTGAGGAACACTCCCAAGCTGATGGACATACTTTATTATGAAGAAGATAAAATATCTTTAGTTTTAATTTTCAACTTGTTTAACATGGGAGGAAAATAAAAACACTCAACAACCAACCAACCAACCAACCAAAAAACCCAATATCACCTGAAGTTCTAAACCACCTACAAAAGAACTGAAGACGAAAACTGATTTGAAATTTAGAAGTAAAGTGAAATATTTTACAGTAAATTGGTTCATGAAATTCTGTGCTTGCGACATTTCCATGTTAAGCAAAGCCTGTAGTTGCAACTTGGTACAAACCTAAATGTTATTAACTTTAGTTAGTTCTTTATTTACTGGGAAATGTCAACTCCTTGTAAATCTATTAAGCAATTAAAAATAAAATTTTAACAAATAACTAATTTGAAATGTCCTCTGGCGTCATAATTCTGTGTGGTAGGCTGCTTTTGGTAGCCAAATTATTCAAAGCTGTTTTTGATATCTTGGGACTGCATTGCATCAGCTTTTTTAATTTCTCTTTTTCAAACACAAGCAAACAGAACTGAAAAACAATAGCCCTCACAAAGATTTTATGTTATGTTAGTACTTTCTACCTCTACTGGCCAGCTCTACAAAGGAGATGCGGGTCATCCTGTCTGTGCTGGGGAAGTTGTGGGGAGCCCCAACGGTTTTGTGGATACCATCTCCCAGGGCAGGGAGTCCCAGATGCCCAGCCTGGGAAGGGGAATGTGCTGCTCTGCATTCAGCAACTCTCTTGGTGCTGTTGGCAGTGGGATGGTAGGTAAATAGCCAATGAGAACTTTTATTGTCAGCAAAGAGAGGGAGGGGAAAGGGATCACACTGATGCTCTGACAGCGAGGTAGCTGCTGTGCTTCTAGAACGGGCAAGTTGTGGGACCTTTCTCATTTGCTGTGGGGATCTGCACGGGGCCTTTTTCATCTGCTATGCTGGTCTGCAAGAAACCTTTAGAAACAAACCTCATGCAGGTCTCAGCATCGTTCCTCTTTGGCAGCACAGATTGCTCTCACCTATTCCCTTTCCACTTGAAGAACTGATAATAATTTCAAATCTAGTGTGCTTAGAAAATGAGTTAAAAACAGTTCCTGCCACTACATTTGTTCCAAGGTCCTCCAGATGTTTTTAATCTTCTTTCTCCTTATTTCAAACTACGCTGTTCTGTTTCCTGCAGTTCCTTGAGTGACCTATACATAATACAGGTGAAGCTAGTTAAAATAAGGAAAACCATAAAACTAGCTGCAGAAGGAAGTACTTTCAAGTTTACAAAGTAAAGAAAATGGAAGCATAATTTTCTCTAGTCTCTTTTGATTTTAGTTGCCTTTGATTATTAGTAACAGTAGGAGTTGAAAAGCATATAGACTGAGTGCTATCTTTAAGCTGATGCAGTGTTGAAGGTTCTTGAATCCTTTAAAGGGTCTTGAATCTAGCCAAGTACAAGATGCATGCAAAGAATAGAGGAAGACAGCAGAAAAACTTAAAGAGAGTTTAGAAAATAGGACAAGTCTCTGGAGACCAGAGAAATAACTAATGCAACACCCCAATTACTTTTGAAAAGGATCTAAAAAAATTGCAGGAAATTAGACGAGTCAGTTTGACATCAATTGTTTGAGTCTCAGAAGTATTTTTAAAGATGTGGATACATTGAAAAAGCACAGCTTGAGAATAAACAATCAGTGTGGCATAAGGATGAGGTTATGAGGTTTAAGTAATTTGTGTACATGAATATAGATGTATATATTTTAACAATATTACCATGTGAAACAGTGGGAGTGCAATAAACAATATGTTATAATGCAACTATCTGACAAAATCTCTATTTGATTTAAGAACTAAGGTATGAAGTCCTCGGAATAGAGGAAAATATAGCAAGTACAATTGATGCCTGACTAAATTAGGCAGAGGAATGGATGTCCTATCTTTGGCCCTTGTTGGAGTAGCTTCATTTCACAGATACGAGTCATCAGCACCAGAAAGCTCTGGCAAGCACCCCATGTAGCTTCAGAAGCTCCTGGTGATCACGTGTGATGGATTTGGCTCTGTATGTCAGAGGTGTTAAACACAGAATGTCATAAAAATCATGCCTTTTGTTTTAAAGGACTGAGAAAAAGGTCCTACTAGAGAAAAAAAAGATTAATCTAACACATTTTCCTGACATCAAAACCATTCAGCTTAATGTGTGGGCTATGTGTACGGTTGGTGGGCTGTGGAGAGGAGAACTGATGGAACTTGAAGCAATAGAGAAGCAAGTGCATAGGCAAAAGATAGATTTGAATGTGTGAATGATGTAATTATTTGGTATTTGCATAAAGATAATATCTTGCCTTGCAGAATTTTTGGAAGCCATATGTCTGGGTCTTAATAGGCATGGCTGAGGGCAGGGAAGAAGGGCATGATCAGAGGAATCATTCCAGTGAAGTGTAAGACCACCTGTAGAGATTACAATGAGACACATATGTCTGATGTAAAACTCACTCATGTATGACGATAGCAATGAAGAAAAGGTTTGTTTGCTTTCAGATGCTACTGAGTTAGAAGCCATAGTACTCTGTAGGAAGATGAGGGAGTAATTCTGCCATGTACATAGAGGGCAAGCTCTTCAGGTAATGTGCAAGTCACAAAACTGGTATGAAGATCTGCATCTGAAAGCTTCACTATGTAGAAAAAATTTCTAAAAATTCAGATTTCAGTTAAAATTTTTAGATTCAACCAAGAGTCAAGCTTTTTCTAAGAGCTAGGGAGCATCCAGAACCTTTGTGTTGACAAAAGCCATGCACAGTAAACATAAGTTGTTGTTAATATTGTCTTTCTGCAGCATTTGTCATCAGAATGATTAGATCATGCAGTATTGTCCTACTGCACATTGAATATTAAAAGTAATAAGTTATGTTTGCAACCACTACTTTAAAGTATTTAACAACCTGGCCTGAACATATTAACAAAAAAAAAAGGAGGCAGAGGGTAAATGCAGGCAAAACGTGTAATTCTCTGACACAACAGTGCTGCATGTGAATTTGAAGCAAGCACTTTATACAGGGTAAGAGTTTTGTGTAGCTGTCTGTCTCTCTCTCTTTT
Organism: Tetrax tetrax; assembly: GCA_009806455.1. Taxonomy (NCBI): domain Eukaryota; kingdom Metazoa; phylum Chordata; class Aves; order Otidiformes; family Otididae; genus Tetrax; species Tetrax tetrax. The sequence continues at coordinate 26,585 of WHYT01012695.1, read as the reverse complement.
TTTTTCCCCTGAAAAAGCTGTTGAAAAGAATATTTTTGACTCTGTTGGCCTCAGCTGACAGAGTTGCTATTTGACTCCCTCTGTCAAAGAAGATGTGATTAGGTCATGCCTTTTTTGTACATTTGCAGACGGCTCCAGTCCAAAACGCCTGGAATCTTCTGTAATTGTTTTAGCTGTTCTGTGTTGGTGTTCACCACTTATACAAGATGTGAAGAACTACAAATTTAAAAGACATCTGGCTAGAGCAGAAGACTGACTGCTGTGTCATATAGATGTTCACATAATCTAGTGCTACATAGACACTGAAGGAAGCAGACTCTGGCAGACACTTGAGTGATTTCTGAACAATTGCTATTACACTGGCAATTTTCGCCAGCTCTCCACTAGTTGAAAGCAAGTGCCTTAGACAGCAGGATCTCTTGACCCCACCACTTGGACATGTCACTACTGTAAAATTTGTATCTAACCAGGGTGGCAAAATAGGATAAGGTGGTTAGAGCCAAGTAATGTATTTTAAACCAGTTACATCTTAAAATTTATTATTATTCGGTATCATTTCAGCCATGTATTTATGACTCTTCCAGGTGACTAATGTATGGTAAGTCCTGATTATCAGGGTTGTCTGCTAGAGGTGAACTGGATTTTGTAGCTTTTGCGCTGGGAGTAGTTCATGTTTTGTTGCTCGCCGAGTTCCACCTATCTGTCTCTGACTGGAGTCCAACTGCAAAGTCCAAAATTCTTTTGCATTCAGCTTGTCTTTTGGTCTTGGGTTGTTGTACTGCTATGACCTCCTCAAACAACAAGTTACTTTGTGGGGGAGCATTTGCTCCCTCTCTTTGCTGGCCAGGAGCAGTGGAGGTGACTGTGCCCTAGCCATATACGACACTGGAGGAGGAAGATGGTTGATGAGAACTGTCATTCCTTGCATAGTAGATTCCTCACAGTCTGCTGCTTTCTGGCATAACATCATGTCCAAAAGAGAAGTGCAGTGAAGGCCTTACACATTTTGCAAATGCTAGAGTAAGAGACAGAATTAAGTCCACTAATCTACTTAATTTGCTTGTCCAGTTATCATGGTTGGTTCCATGATCTCTGCAGCATCTCTCTCTGCAGTATATATTATGACCGTCTGACTGTTCCCTTAT
>WHYT01012695.1:0-25031 GCA_009806455.1 Tetrax tetrax | reverse complement strand
TTATTATTATTATTATTATTATTATTATTATTATTAAAAGTTGAAATATTTATTTTCCTAACCTGCTGGTCAGATTAAAAAAAAAAAGGTAAAATCTTAGTATGAATGAACAATTGTTTCCATTCCTCTGGAAGCAGAAAAAATAAAAGCAGGACTAGAAGGATAGAAAGCAATCCATGAATTTTACTTTATGTGCATATACTCACTTTGGGAGAAGGGTTAGGGAGAAGGTTTTCAAGGCTCACGTGCTGCACCTGTCATTTCCAAGACTGGTTCTTCACTACATGGTCCCCTGCACAGTAATTTATCACTATATGAACTGGATTCATACTAACATTGATTGCACCACCCTGGTGATCTGCCTCAGTTTATCAGCAGGTCTTGTGTGTTTTAGAGACTCAAGGCTGCTATAAAGTGTCCTAGTTTCACTCTTATTCTGGAGAGCCATATACCTGAGTGGCACCCTAAGGGCAGCTTGTACACCATGCTGTCTTCCTGCTTCCTTCTTCCCAGTGCCGACCTGCTGTCTCTGTTGGGGTGGTCAGAAAAGCTTGCGGAAGCCAGCTTGTTATTCAGACCTGGAACCACAGGGACCGTGGCTTGCATTGCACCAAACCTGCATACCTGGTATGGCTGGCAGATGCAGAGTCAAGCACATGGTGCTGCATTTCTAAATTAGTGGTGAAGGTCCCTGTTGAATTTCAATCTGACCTGAAAGCTTGAGTGCGACCATATGGCTGCCCTACACAGCCGAGGTTACTGCCTTTGGATTCAGTTGACTCTTCAGATTTGAGTAGTCTAATTAAATCTGCCCACTTCTCCACATAGATAATTATCAGTCTTTCTATTACTCATGTTACCGCGCAACATCCCGTCTCGATGACTTTATTCATTTCAGACAGGGACAGCAGGTGCCAGATGGCAAACCGATGCTGTGTGATACTCAGTATTTCTATCACTTGGTGCTTAGAGTTTCACCTTGCTCCTCTGCGTTAGCCTGATGGGGATGATTGCTTCGGTTCGCTCTAATAAGCTCTGGAGCACGGGAAGTGATAGCGTGTCATTGCTTTGGAGGAGCAGTTTAAAGGCAATGAACATTGTTACTGTCTATATAAAAAGGGACTGGCTGCCGCCTCTTAGGCTTGTAAGGAAAAGAACAGATTTTATGTCTGCTCTTTCATGTATCAGCTTTCAATTTCAACAAGTATATTAAGTGCTCTTTAGGTTGGGCTGCAATTTACTAAAAGAACCCTGACTCAAGGTTTAATTATATAGGCCAAGTTTTTTCCTTATAAGGAAGTTCAATACAAATAGGCGGCGTTTGCTACTTACTGATTGTACCAGCACTGTATAGAAAGCCGCGGCGGCCACTAGAAGGTGCATTTTCAATTTATTTTCAGCACACTTCGCAACCAAAGAGAATGGGTGGGGTAAGTCTATTTTCCTCCAGAAATTGTAAATTACATGAAAAAAAAAAAGAAAAAGAATTTGAAACATGAATAGACAAAGACTTTGTTTATTTATTGCCAGGAGAGACCCATTAGGATTCAGCGCTGTGTTTCCATGGCATCGCAGAGACATAAACAGAAAATACAGGCTAATGCATTCAGTTAGACAGAGATTTTAAAGTCTAATGCACGATCTAAATATATATCACATATGCCCACTATTTATTTATCTATTCTATATACTGCAGTGAGACGAAGAACTCCCTAACTATTCCAGGGCTCTAATCCATTTACACATGCGTCTCCTGCAGATGCTCAGTACTTGTGGGGGATATTTGTAGGCATGTTATTTTGTTGCCTTTCAAATTTCTCTAATTTCTCTCCATAACATTCTCCACTTCATTAATATCCTCATATCTGTAAGCATCTCTGTAGTATTTCCAGTTAGGAAGACCAAATCAAATTCAAAGATCCAGTCCTTCAGGACTGGATCCTACTTAATACCTTCTTTCCAGAGAGCTAAACATCCCTGCCTGTTTGTTGAGTGTTTCAATTTATGAGTACAAATGTTGAGGCTTGTGCCATTTCTCTCTCCTTGGTTTAAAAATACTCTTTCCAAAACTGAACAAAAAGTCTAAGCAGGATTGCTCTTTCCTCCCTGCAACCCATAGTTAACTTCAGTTCATAACAATTACAGGAGCACATCTCACAATCAAAACATTATAAACGTTGTGGAGCTGACTTCCCTTGCCATCAGATTTTCACCTGTTTATGTGAGGTGTGACTGGAGCTTCTTCATAATGCTGCAAGAAAGCTGGGAGGGTATGGTAGTGAGAGATCACCTCGGAGGGTGCATTTTAGGCTGTCTTTCCTGTGTGAGGTCTTCTGGTTTGTGAAACCACCTCCCAAGGGATGTGTTGTAGGGACCTTGCTGCTAGAGTCATTTAAAACTCTAGTAGATATAGTGCTGGAGAGTACTACAAAAGGTATAGTCTGGACTTGTCCAATAAATAAATAAAATAGAACCTTGTTGCACAGAAATGCTTTTGAATGGGGTTTTTAATTTGAATAAATGCCTTGATTTATATCAATTATCTGCAAGCATTTAGAGATTCTCTGGATTTTGGTAAATATTTTTCAATGAAAAGGGGTTTACTAACCCCACAGGTTTAGAAATAAAACGCCTCTTTATGCCAGTGATCCTTCCTTGTAAAATCTTGCAACTTCTGCTCAGAAAGTAGTGGCTTAGATAACCTGCAGACTGCATGAAAGGCCAAGGCACAGTCTGTGAGTAAGCCACCATCTGAATATCATTTGTCCAAACCAACAACTCCTCTTGCATCCAAGGGTCTCAGTGATCTGCTATGGGTTTTTAATGGCATTTTGGGCTACTAGATCTGAGACGGGGGGATTTCAGGTACACCATGAATTCTCATTCAGAACACAGACTTCCCCCTTCTCTGAGTCTGAAGGCTCTGAGATCCCCAGCCCAGAGACCAACCACACCTTTGAGAGTGTGGGGTGATCCGTAGGTGTCAGAGGAACTGATGGGAGAACGGGAGAGTTTCTTGTGGAAATCTACCTAGCTTTTGTTAAAAGTTTGCCAAACATTATCTTTTTGACCAGGCAGCTGCTTTAAATGAAAAGTCATCACATTGGAAATACCTTAACCACTGTTAATTTGTATTTTTAATGGCACCATTCTTAAGCATTGATTCACTCTGCTGTGGTAAAGCTACAGAACAGGAACTGGAGCTATTTTGCACACAGTTGCTTCCTTTTCTTTTCAAAAGGGAAATTTCAGTTCCCTGTGAAAAAATACAGTTTGGTAAGGAGAGGAAATAAGTCAGAGTGCTTTCCCAGGTGGTCTTGTTCTCATGAGATCAATACATTTGAGATGGGCAGTGGAACAGATAATGGCAAGTGTTTACACAAAGGAAGACAGAAAAAAAAATGAGAAGAAAACAAAGGTGGATGGTCACAGTGAATATCAGTGTAGCCCAGAGGATTTTTGCTTAAATACTTGGCAGAAAAACATACAGGTACATTTGTAAATGGTTTTTAGCATTCTTTTCTTGTATCAGAGAAAAAAAAAAAGGATTAAACTCAAAGGAAGAGCAAGGGAAAGACAAGTAGAAAAGGGCAGGTGGGGAGGTAGGAGGGAACATGAATGAAGGAAGAGCAATGTAAAAGAAGGTTTGTAAAAGAGTTGAAAGGGAGCCGAAAGAAGTAAAAAGCATCCATACTCTTAAACAGATCTTGCAATTCTTCATCATCAATTTTTCTATTTACATATAATAGTTTTAGAACAGAAACTGTTCTGACCAGAGGTGATCTGAGTTGCTAATCTTTTATTTAAACAAAATTTATTATAAATAAATTATGAATCTTAAAAGTGATTAAATAAATATTCCATTACTAATATTATTAATTTAAAATGAAAAAAAAATTTCTTTAGAGTTTCTTCAAAAGACTGTTTTGTCCTTTTAAGAGGTAGAACCTCAGGAGAAAGCACTCTGCAATGTAAAGCACAGCTTGCACATGAGAAAGGGAATCCTCCTCCTGTAGCAGGCTGCTACAGAAACAGTATGCTTGAGAAGTTTTGGAATCCAGCTGATACTCCAGACTGACCTTGCGAGTACAAATCATTCCCTTCTTAAGCTAACAGGACTTAGCTTTGTTGATCTCTTGCATAATCTACTGCTGGATGAAGTGTACTCTCCTAAACATCCAAGACAATACTGCTGAAATCAATTCCATCTGTGCAACTTGTGTTGTGAGGTTAAAGTTGCACAGTAAAAATATCACAAAAGGTGATCTTGTACTATGACTCCCAGTGACATTTGTAACTGCAACCAAGAACTGAGTTTAGTATTCCATTCTGGGACAGAGTTGTCAAAAACAACCCAGAAGAGAAGGCAGGAGCTTAAAACTAAACCTATTGGGTTTTCTTGAAAAAGAAATAGAAGAGTTTCAAAAACAAGTTTCAGAGGAGCAGCAAAGTTGCATCAGCATTACCCTCTGGGCTGTCTGATATCTGGTAAGGCTACGTACTGCACTGCTAAAGGATGCAGTGCTCTCACAGGACTGACTGGGATGTTTCCTGTTCCCGTGTTTACTGCCAAGGCTCTGGAATTAGGAGATACTGGCCTGAGACACTCAATACTGCTAACACAGCTACTGTTGCTGCTACTAATGCTACAGATAATGAAAACATTATCAGTTTGCCAGGAATTCAATACTTTGGGAATGAAATCCTGGAAAAGTTTCTCTACAACAGCACAGCGAGGAGTATCTGGGTCTGAAGCACAAGTTTGGGCTGGGTATGAAACCGACGCTAAGCTCATCAAAGTGGGCAGGTGGCTTGGAGAGGAGATTGCTGGGTTTGAGGTGGCTGCTGCCAGCTGTTACAAGTCCTCACCTGCTTCTTGCTTCATATCTGGCAGTGAGAAACTGGTTCTCCGCACCCATGCTGTCCCCATCTCTGTGGGTTCTGATCTCCTCTGCTCACCCTTGGACTGACCTGATCACTAACTGATTAGAGAGGTGCTGGCCCACAGTACTGCGAATAAGGCAGATTCAGTTTTGCTGACAGCTGTGAGATCTGAGCTTTGCGTTTGTTGGATTTACTTGGTGTAACCCTTGCAAGGTCTCAAGCTGAGTCTGGCTACAAGGCTTCAATGTTTTCTGACTCTAAAAATATCAGACAAATTGAGAAGGTCAATTTAATTCTGTACGCAAAAGTGAAAAAGATGGTGGCCCTATGGCTTCATTTCCAGTTTCAAATGTGCTGGCTGAGGTGTCATTAAAAATTAGCCAGGCATTTGTATTTAAAGTAATTGTTTTAATTTATTCATAGTGGAAGTAAATATTCATAGAATCACATGGTTGGATGGGACCTATAAGATCATCTAGTCCAACCAATTGGACTAGATTGGATTTAAGCACTGGATTTACGCACTCTGGAAGAAATCGAGATATGAATATATCACACATTTCTGATACAAAACTAATATTTTTTGTTATTTTTATGACTTTCGTAAAATAGATGGACAAAAGAGAAGCAGATCAAAAGATTAATATCTTTATACTGTTTTAATTGTGATGACTATGATATTTCCATTGTGTTTTGCAGAGAAATAAACCATTACTACTACCTGCCTATTAAAACATCCTATATAGACTGGTTATCATTTCAAATTATAAGTAGTATGTATTATGCACTATTAAATATTTAAACATTGAACTACTAATACACAAGAATATAGAATTTTTTTATTTTTGAACTTCTATTTTTTTTTCCAAAGATAATTTTATGTTACTTCTTATTGCATAATGTAACTTTAGAATTTACTCCCCGAATCAGATATTTGAAACAGATAAAAACATTTAAGAAGAACATTAAATTGTCCAAGAATCTTACCTTGTATCTTAGCTTTTGCATTTATCTCATGTTCATATGCAAGACCAGAAAGAGACATGAATGGATCCTGATTCTCTGACTTTTGGCAATTGTACTAGTTTTGGCCTGGGAAGGTGTCAAATTTCTTCATAGCAGCTAGTATTTGTCTCTGATTTGGATTTGTGATGAAAACAGTGTTGACCACACAGAGATGTTTTAGATGCAGAGCAGTGCTTACATGGTGTCAAGGCCTCTTCTGCTCCTCAGACTGCCCTGCCGGCAGGTAAGCATGGCGTGCCCAAGAAGTTGGGAGGGAACACAGCTGGGACAGCCTACCTCAACTGACCTAAGTGATATTCCATACCATACAATGCTCAGCAGTAAACCTAGGTGGTGGAGGTTAGCAGTGGCTGCTGTTGCTGAGAGACTGGCTGAGCATCTGCCAGTAAGAGGCAAGAAATTTTCTTCTTTTGCATCACTTGTTTTTCTTGGTTTTGTTTTTTTTCCCCCCTCTCCTCTCCCCCCCCATCCTTTAAAAATTATTAATCTCTTTATCGCAACCCATTAGTTTTTGCACTTTTACAGTTCTGAGTCTTCCCCCATTCCACTGAGGGAGAGAGTGAGCAAGCGACTGTGTGTTGCTCAGCTCCCTGCTGGGGTTAAACCACAGCAGCAAGGAATGTACAGCACCTCATTGCTGGGTCCTCTACACAGTGAATGAACTGATTCCCTATGTGACACCTATGTGACACTATGGTGATCTCTCAGTGTAAGCAACAAGGATTAGATTTCACCAGATTTTCCTCTGTCTACCCTGCAGAAGTTATACTGTCATTTGTATACTATCATACATCATATCATGCTACATTGCACTCCTGGGTGATCTCACCTTCCCTCAGCCAAATATCCCCTACCACACAACACCTACCATCAACATGATACTATAAACCTTATTCTAATAACTGTGCCCTACTATTTCAGCCACAGTGAACAAAAAAAAATTTGCAGAGAAAATCCCAGTGGTGACTTAAAACACAAAGCTGAGCACTGAGAAGACCTCGGCCAAGCCCTGTGCAATGTGTGGACCTGAATGGCCAACCATAGAGAGATTTATCTCCAAAAAAGACATAAGCCAGCCTCTACCATTTGGCCTGGGAACAGGGCATAACAGTCTCCATCTGAAAAACCCCGTGGTGTAAACTCAGCCTTAATGTTTTTCATTGTTATTCAATTACAATGGAAGAAAATGTTTTATTACATATTCTGTCACTGTTTTTTTTTCTTAAGCTCACCATGTATGTTTTATGTATACCATTCTAAGCTAAGACAAGCTGAAATGCAGGAGCTACTACATGCTGGGGTTATTTCAGTGGTCAAAATCTGGGTTCAAAGAGTATTGTGGAAAAGATGTAGATAAGAGCCAGTAGAACCTCAATCAGAACAACCCCTTAAGTTTCATACACTGGTAAGAAGTGAAAGGTTGTTTAACACTTCTAGTTGTCCTTCTGGAGCGCCATTAATGAGTATTTCCTGCCCAAGGAAGTTAAGCTTCAGCTGATGTTAAGTGATGTAGCTTCACTGATGGCATTGGAGCTAGACTGCTTCACACCTATAGAAAGTACAGTGTTCTTTGCATGAATCAGTGCAATATTAAGTTTGGCTTAATAAACACTTGGTTCCTCTCAGCTCAGAGTGGAAACTTCAGTTCAGAGGTTAGAAGGCAGGAATGGAAGGGCAATAATTAAGTCAAAGTTTGAAAGGGTGAAATAATCCATTGTTTTTGTGCCTAACGACATGTACAAACTGGAATATTTCACCAATTCAATACTTGTTTGTTTATGCCACCTTGGTTTTTTGAATTGCACATTTATGCATTACATTAACATTTCATGTGCTGCACACTGCATTTCATGGTGACACTAAAAATTAAATCCTACTACACTAAGCTCTGGATCAAACAACAAAGAAAATTGTTAGAGAAGCATTCTTAAAACACTCCATTGTTAGGCAGCAAGATGAAGAACTTCTTTTTTTTTGTAAAAATGTTTATAAAATATTTCTCTCTTTCACTGTCTGCCGCATTAATTTTGTATTTTAGATGAAAAATTTAAACACAAAGTAAAATTTTAAAATAAATTATGTTTGTGGAGTGTCTGAAAGCATGCTGTCACTTGTTGGGTATGTGATAACACTGGCAGCAGCCTGAGCTTATCCACCCTTGGAATACCGAGCTGGGGGACACTAAGGCCAGGAACATGAGGTGGGACAGCAGGGGAGGGAGCTCTCCACTCTGTAAAAGGATGTGACTGAAGATGCTCCCTTTTCAAGGGCTCAGGTCCCATCTGAACTCCAGACGAATGATTTGCTATATCGTCAGCATGGGCTGTGCTGACCAATGGAAAGGGAAGCAGCACCCTCTGCTTGAAGACAGTTGAAGATGTTGCTGGTTCCTTCTTCATGGATGGTTGGTAAACACTTGAGGAAAGAAAACAGGTGCCCCATGCACCTGTTTTAAACTGTAAGTGCAGTTTGTGCAGTTTGTGCAGGAGGGGAATGAGGCCAACGACTAGGCCAGCTGGAGGCTGATGACCTTGCTTGCACGGTATGATGTATCAGAAGACAGACTGCCTGCACAAAGGGTTTGGGCACACATCTCCTTGGGCCTGGCCAACTCCAGCTGCTTGCAAAGAGCAATCAGGACCTGGGCAACAGCAGTCTGTGTGTCCAGCATGCCTCTGCCTTTATCTGGGAGCCTTTCCTACCATGCAGTACCATATGCTCTGCTGCTGTGCGGGGAGCCTCTGTGGAGAGACGGGGACGGGAAAGGGCAGTGGAGCTGGGGGTGAGGATGGGGAAGACTGAGAAGATGCTGAGGATGGAGAAGGTAGGGGGGACAAGGAAAACCCATTACTGCCCAGAGCTCCTTCCACTGTCAGCAGCAGCAGCGGGAAGGGTTGCAAAGCCGCAACAGGGCACCAGGTGCTCCAGAGCAAAAGGCTCCAGCCTCATTTTTACTCACTCACCAAGAAGTTGGGTACAACACAACCCTGAAAATTCCTAAAGAAAGAAACAATGTGTTTTATCTTGAACCTGAAACTGTGCATTAGCCATAATGCATTTGAAATGTTGTGGCCTATCAGGATGGTGAAGAACAGAAACATTTCTTCAGCCCTGGAGAATTGTGGCCAAATTTCTGTTGCAGAGGAGTTAAAGTCCAGGGCTTGCAGTCTAAAAGCTTGGTGATCCTTTCCAGGGGGAATGACAAATATTTTATTTTGGCTTTCACATGTACAGAATTTTCAGTGTTTTTTGTGTAGCTGCAGTTTAATTAATTTCTTGCATTTATTTTTCTTTGTTGTTTTCAACCTAGGTTTATAAGGATCCACTGTGTTGGAAAGCATCTAATTTCCTTCCATTTTAACTTATAATTGTTGTCTGTTTTTAGAAAGCTGTCTTACTCACTATGCACAGCTGGTAATTAAAGAAACTTAGCCTTTGTTAAAGGTCAGAGGAGGTTTCCTGTGCTCCTGATGTTGCATAGCCAGAACCTAAGCAAATTCCTCCCTTACATCTATTCCCAGTGCCACTGCCCTAAAGTTATATGCTGATCCCAGGTTTGCTCAGTATATTCATTGTAAATAGAAATGTTTCTTTAAAACTGAACCTGCTGTGCCTCATCATGTAATTTGTGTTTCATTGCATGATACTGGTACATATCAGACATCTAACAGCTGAAGTGTCTTGTAGGAGTGGGTAACAATATCACTGTCTGCACATCCAGTTCCTGGGGGTTTTGAAATTGTACTAATGTTTTATCTTCTGTGGGAGAAATGGTCTAACCTTGTGAACTCTGCAAGTCTAAATGGACAAGAGCTTTCACTTACTATAGGTTTGCCAACTTTACAGGGAGCCCAGGTGTCTGTGGTGCAAGCAAGAAAATGACCCTGATGCAATAGGAGAAAAAATTACCTTAGCCACAATAAACCATGTAGCAATTATTAAGCTGTTTTCCAAATGAGATCTCTGAGATGCTTCTAGCTTTGTCCTATGTCAGACTATGTCGTTTCATATAATACTGCCAGTGCCTTATTTTCCCTTTTTATCCTTGAAGAGAGATTGTTCACAAGGATTACTCTACTTTATTGTCCAGAAATATCAGCTATGATTAATACTCTGCCTTGGATAGTACATCATATTTTCCCTCTGGGGCACCAAGTGCAGTGTCCTTTCATACACCTTTCCGTCCTGACAAACAGGTTCAGCTATATTGTGTTTACACAAGGACATATTTTCCGATGTCTACTGTCTGCACGCATTATCAGATTGAACTGCAGTATCTAGGGCTTGAGACAAATCCAGACTAAGCAATACATGCCTATATGACTACTGAAAACTGGCATTTTAGAAACTGTGTTGCATTATCCTGGTTTGCTGCTCACTAAAAAGCAAAAACAAAACATGAACCAAATAAAATCAGGAGCTGAGTTCACAAGATAAAATATATAGCAGACTATTGCTAATGAAGGAATCAAAGGAGTACTTTGCATTCAGTGAATTACACACAAAGATACCACAGTATTTTAGCTCAGTGCTAGAAAGGATGTTCTTACACTGAAGACATACAACAGGATTAACTATCACTAGCAAACTGAAAAATTATTTCTTCACAGTAGAGACTTTTTGCTAATTCAATGGCTGCTTTCTCTTTCATTCCTCTGACTGTATTAAATATCTCCTCTCCTCACTAAGTTATGCAACGTGTATGAAAATGAACAAAGACTGAAGAAATTATTGAGACTTTTATTCTGCCAGGAAGGAAACTGTTGCAGGAAGATGAATGTATTTCAAGTGAGAAGAGAGAAAAAGCGAGAGAAACAAATAAACAAATAAAATGAAAAGAAATAAAGAAAACCAGAAACAAAAGAAGAGAGTCAGGAAGGAAGGAAGAAGAAAGAGAGAGAGAGGGTTTTCAGAATATTTTGAAATATCATTGTTGTATGTTAAACATTAAGTTTGGATGTCAGTTTCAGTGACAAAATGACTTGATTGACTGACAGTAAATTATATATGCCTGACATATTCTATTTCTAGCAGACATCCCATGCATGTAGGACCAACTATGTATGCATGTGTTTTTGTGTGTATGTGTTCCTGTGTGTGTGTATGAGTACCTTTAGTTACAAACGCTAAAGCTATATGTCTCCCTGGCTCATTTAATTACATGACTGCCAAGGCTCAGCTCTGCTATTTGAGGAATTATTTCGTATACCCTAGGCTGTATGTGAAACAGCATGTGCATATCCATCAGCTCTGTGAACTCACTGAGCTCTCTTAAATGCTGTTCACTAAGGTCCTCTTACACAATTACTGCTTGTAAATCTGAATGCTTCTACTTCAGCAGCTGCCATTCTTACCTGTCTCCTTTGATTAACTACCTTGAAGAAAGTCTCTGGCTCAGAAGACCTGTGGCAGACAACTTTCAACAGCAGGTTGCTCATACCACAATGTGCCCATGTCTGCTCATGGTGTTTAGTCTCAATTTCAGAGAAAAACTTCTCCTTGTCTCACAAGAAGGCAATATCTGGTCCCAAGAACATATGTAGGAGTGTAAAGCAGTTTTTTCACAACTGTTTACATTGCCTTGCTGTAGTTGTTCTTTTTTGTTGTATCAATAATGATGAATAAGCATGAGACCTTCTTTCCTCTTAACCACCCCACTATCCTCCACAGACTTCTGACACTTGTGCTTTTCTGTGCCTTTTTAAACACTCTTCCAGTCTTCTCCAACTTTGTAGCCTTTTTGCTGGATCCCACACTTGTCTGACTTAAACTAATGGCCCTTAGGGTCATGCTTATTTAACTTGCAGTGTGGCTATCTGTTCTGCAAAGTACATTTAATGGAAAAGCTAAATTGTTGAATGCAACCACACAGTGACCATAGACATCTGGGAGGTCTGCCTGCAACTACTGCTTATGTGACATGTTCTAAATGCAAATGATATGTAAGAAATTTATCCTTTCGAAAACTCTGGGTGTACTTCCCTGTTCAACTACACACCTGCATCTTGTCCTATACTTGATGAAATGTCTATGTTGAAAATATCCTCTATTTTTAAGCAAGACAAAAGATAGCATGAAGAAATTTGGAAGCTGACCTAAAGCATTACATCAATTAAAGACCTGAAAATGTTATCTGCAGACACTTTATGAGAAGGTAACTAGCCAATTGTTCAATTGTACACTTTGATATGGAAATGTGTTTACAGAACTTTGATATTTAAATGTTTAAAAGTGAATAATAATCCTGTTTTTATTTTGTTTTAAAAATGCCAACATACTATATCTTGTTTGCAAAACTTCCTTTGGAAATGAAAGCCTTTATATGCAGCTCAAGTTGCTTATCTCTTTATTTTTAGAGTTGTAACTACTTAACTTTCAATTAAGCAAAACTGTTTTTAAATGAATGAAATAAATAAAATAAAAAATAACCAACCACCCAACCAGCCAAAACCAAAACAAACAAAAAAATCCCAGTATACTCTTCAGTAAAGAATTTGGTTGCCCAGTTGCAGGCCAGAATGAAGCTGTGGTATAAACTACTGAAAATCTATTTTTTAATGGCAATGCTGACAGACCTTTAGCTGCAGTGGTGTTCATGAGAGCTAGAAAAATTAACAGTAACAACACAAATCTGACTAACTCTTGTAAGTCATATGTGCTTCACTGTCCTCCAGGAGTGATGTTGAGTGTAGAGTAGCACCTGCAATGATATTACTAATGTATAAAGCTCAACAAACTTAGAAAACAGAAAGTTCATTCAATTTTTGACCAACATCAGTGGGAGAAGTTCTCTTGATGCCTCAATTACCTTTTCCATTCAGTAGCAAAATAGTTAATTGCCTGGTGCAAAACAGGAGGAATTGTTGCTGTTCATTGATATTCCTGTGGCTTGCTGAACAGACAGGGGCCTTGAACCAAAGCTCATGAGACCACATGGAAAGACTTTCCTTGGCATCATGGGGCCCTCCGAGAATGGCGTCGCTCATCATGTATGTAGCCTACTGCCAGTTTGGTTTGACAGCTCTAGCTGAAGCAGGAACTGTTCTGGGCAGATTGGGTGCTTTCCCGGAGGACAAGATTGAAATCTCAAGTAGGTTTTCTTACATGAAGTCCAGCAGGAGCTGGGTCTGCCTGGGGACTTGGCTCCTTTGAAGAATAGCAGAGGAGCACAGCTACATAAGAACATAAATATATACAGGATCATGCATCTGAAAGACGGTGTTTCAGATGTGTCCATCACTAGGAGATGCCTGGGAGGGTTGTGGTCCTGATGCCCCTTGCCAGTTGGTGCCAGAATGGCAAAAAGCATCTTGGGCCTACTATCTGCCTTCTGCCCTCAGCACAACCCTTTAAAAAATGATTGCAATAACAATCTGGGTGTTTATGGGAAAATGGGACCTGCAGTTATAATACTTCCCTTCACACATGTGCTCCCTGCTTGGCAACACTGAAGGGAAGTCTAATAATATAGAAATTTTGTGTTATTTGCCTTTGTAATTTTAAGAGCATATTTTTTTTTTGCAGATGAGAAATGTTTCCAACTGATTCTGCAAATCCCAAATTCTGTGAGTGTTTAGCTTGACAGACTTGTTTCCTTTTAGCTGAGAAGATTATGAAGTCCTTACTGTGATACAAAAAATAAATCTGCTTGTATTGACTTTAGTAAACTTCATTCTTACCACTTTTCTTTATATCTCACATTGCCATAATATATGCAAAACGCTTAGCTATTCAAAACACCTTTGCAGGTCATTTTCCTCTCATAATAGCCAAATCAGCAGCAAAAGCACTTCATGGTTTAAATGTACTGATACAACAACTCCGGCTGTAGAAATATGTACTATATAGTAACTTTCGTAGTCACAGACACTCAGGATTTTCACACAAGCAGAGATTTCTTTTTTTCCTGCAGTTATTCTCTGTAAAGGTAGACATGAGATGGTTTTTGGCTCTGCACTACCAAGTGCCCTTGACCTTATCGATTTTCCACTAATGTCTTTGTTTGTATTGGTCTGTGGGGACAAACGTGTGAGTGGTCTCCTTCAGCTATTAATTGTGATCTATATGATAAGTGTGCAGGAAGCCCTTCAAAGAAGAACAGCATTCAAACCAACGTTTACATATGTGTAGTAATAGACATCCAAGGAGAAGGGGATATATGTGCATATCCTTTGCGGTGCCGAGGAAATGATTTCAATACATTACCCAGTCACTTCATCTCTTTGTGTATTTAGGAATAGATTTTTGTTTGCGCTAAGTCTCCCATATACTCTGACAGGGAGTAGAGGGACATTTAAATGAGTATATCCTTTATGAACAGAGGTGAAAAGGATCTTATCATAAATAAGGATTAGACTTTTAGGATAGTGTTTAATTCAGTGTGAGAAGATGCTACGTAAGTCATTTGAAGCCAGAGAGCTATACAAATATAGGCTCTGTTTGCTATGTTACTGACAAGGCTGATGGCAGAAATTGGGCCATTTTGAATGTTCAGTTACTGTGTGATCACTGATCATGAGAACAAAGTGGTGGTTTCTGGTAATGTCAAAACTGATAAATTATGATGGGGCAGGCTCTTGGCTACTATAAATGGTCATCTCTCTCTATTGAAGTTGCATAAACGTACTTAATAGCCCTTGTAACCATGGTGTTTACCAGGAATTTCTAGTATTTATAGAAAAAGTCTACTAGGAACAGCATTTTTGAGGGAGATACCTCAGAGAGCTGCAATATATTAATGTGAAGAGTCCTTGTTATAGCTATTATTTATATATATATATATATATATATATTTTTAGCCTAATGAAATGCACTGCAGTATTCTTCCCTTTGAACAAGTCATACTTTAAAAAAAAAAAAGAGATTTTAAGACATGCAGATGAGATTTATGATAAAGGACAGGTATGAAGTTCAAGTAAGCTGCAAAAGGGTGAATAAGACCTTACTGTACTTCTGCATGGTGCCATACAATGCTAGTAGGAGCTTTGGATCCCAAAGTAGTCTAGCAGTATTTGCACAGGGTTAATTAGTTCTGCCTATACTTATCCTTTTAATTACTGATGATGTCCTGCTTCTGGAACACCAGCAAATGCCTCTGAATGGCCCTGTGCTGTGCAGAAAGATGAGCTTGTTCAAAGGCAGTTCAGTATCTTTACACCAATTTTAATTGCACAATTTGTAGTAGTCCCTAAGTAGGCTCTGAGTTTCTTAACTAGAAGTGAAAGGAATTATGTTCCTTATAACATAAACAAATATGCTTATAGATTGAGATGTGGATATATGCTACAGATACTGTATGAGGCATTCAGACCTCAGAAATTCAGCAAACCTTTGGAGTTCTTTCTGGCACCGATCTGAACTTCTCGCATCTCTGTGTCATACCCAAGGAATCAGTTTTAGTTTATATGTCTTCATAACTCTCTAGGCATGCTGTACAAGATATCATCACTTTAATTATCTGTTTTATCCTTTAAGTTGGTATTTGCCATCTTCTAATCTGCTCCATATCTTGGTACACGAATGATTTTGTGGACAATCAGCAAATTAAGAAAACCTTGATTCTGCTCTATTTTTAAAAATTTTATTCTCTATTATACGTTTTTGGAATGTCTATGTATTTTTCTTACTGAAATGGCAAAATTTCCTCCTGCTCCCAGCATTAATATAGGTTAACTCTCTAGATTTATGCTTATAAGCAGGGCAATTTTACAGAACATATCCAATGCCTTGACAAATCTATAGTCTGTCATTTTATATTATTCTGTCAGTAGAAAGTCTCTCCCTCCAATACTTACCCATGCATTTTATGAAAGCATTTGCCAAAGTAATATAGGTGTGACTCCTCTGTGACAATCTGAAGTTCACTAATCTTATGTCACAGAAGTGTGGGAACATGGAAAATGAGATACTTTGCAAGTACGTGTATTGTGACTTGAATCCGGAGTTGGAAAACTGACCCATTTAGATGTTTTCACTCTTCAAGAAATGCCATTTTATTCCTCAACACTGCAACATATCACTGTCTCTGATTCTTATTGATACTTATTAAATGAATGAAATAAAATTTAACGGTGGCAGTTCCTGAGGTTAGCAGACAGGTGCTGCTACATTCCTGCTGCTTTGCAATCAGCTACATGCTGCAATGTTAAATTCAGATTTCTTAACACACAAAGTCTCATTCTGATCTCATTTACCTTCCCTTTTCCACTCTACTTTCTTATTTTGTCCATTTCCCACACCTTTCACACAGCTTTTCTTCCACAATTTTCTCTTTGACGTGTCCTTCCTTCTTAAGCCAGTCCACAAAGCTGCTCAGTTAATCTTCCCCAACTGTTTATTTCTTGCGGAGGAGAAACCAGCTAACTAAATGGTCTATTTACCTATTTATTTTAGGATCCTACTGTTCATTTCACATATAAAAGGGGAAGAAAATTGTTTGGTATGTACATATGGAGTGAATGAGTTTAAACCGATAGCAAAATACATGACAGTGAATGTGAGATCAAGCCAGGGTGTGTTGAATAATTATGAGAGAATGAAGAATAAGAAGTAAGGAGTTTTAACTCATAAAACTATAAGCAAGGAAAGACATTTGTATTAGCCATAAAAATGTGGGGTTTTTTATATCGTGTTTGTATTCTTTCCACCTTCTGTATATCTTTATTTACTGTTTTGAAGCAGGAGATCTTTAGCTTTGATGCCTCAAAAGCAGATCACGTTTTGAGACTTGGTGCATCCTATATGATTTAACTCTAAATAAGAGCAGAATCCCATCCAAAGTGACATCCCATCTCATCTGAAACTTTAATGTATAGTGGACTCCATAGGCTTAGGTAACCTCATCTCACAGTGCTGTGCATAATTAGTGGCTGCTTTTTAATATTTTTTTTTGTCCAAGAGAATAGATCTTTTGGCTACTTTTGAAACTCTAGAAGCTATGTTTTCATTTTAAAGTGCCTGTTTAAGCATTGGTAAGAAGTGGGCAACACAATTCAGAATGGGAATTGTGATTGGCAGATCCCATTGAATCCTTAAAACTGCAATTCTTGCTAATTCCTCTCCCTACTCTCACAATCAGTATAACAGTAGATTAACTGTCTAACACCAATGGGCATTTGTTTTACTTCTCAGTTTATTACAGCATTTGTAAATTCACTTGTATCTATATTTGCAAAGTTTTACTTTGATCTGCAGACTTGTGAAGCAACTTCTGAAATCCTTTGTCTCCCTTAAGGAAAGCAGTCCAGGATCAACACTTCCAAATTAACTCAGGAACTAATAGCATGTATGTCTATGTTTGCATTTATAATGCACTGGGACTGTGTACCAATATTGGGTAACTGTACGTATAAATGACTAGATATGTGCTTAAAGCCCAGTTAGAGAAAATGTTGGTACGTGTATGCTAATGTTGTGCTCTAAAATCCTCATTTCCCTTAGTTATGTCAAATGCAATGACTTTTTTTTTGCATCTTACTGGAAACGTTACTGGATGCGCTGGTGATAAAAGTGGCCCAACTGCTCTGATATGCATAGGCAACCAGTTTCTGGTACATTTCTAGAATGATCCTTTGACTCATTCAAGATGCTCACTGAAGCCAAAAGAACTTCCGTCAGGGATGGCTCTTACCCCTTGCCTAGGTGGTGAATAATGACCTCAGAAGACAGACTGAGAGTGTCTTCACCTTGATTGCATTTAACCACAAATTAACCAGGACATCTCCACCCATGAAGAGGCTCTGCTAAAAGAGTATTTGTGCTCTCAAGTTCCCAAAACAGAGCAATTTATCTAGTCCGATTGTCCCTTATTGTCCTTATGTTCTCCCCAATATCTCCTGCCAGGTGAATACAACTGTTTGCAACCTGCTAACCCACATCTGCAAAGGGACAGCCTTATGTTGCTAATGTAAGTCAAATATTCTAAGCCATAAAAATCTGAGGACCTCCCTCCAAAACCTTCTTAAGCCTGGAAGTGCTGGTCGTGTGTAGATGCAATTAGTTCTTATATCTAAACTAATTAGATTTGTACAAATGCAAATAAAAGTCACTTGGTGGATAAGGAATTGGCTGGATGGCCGCACTCAGAGAGTTGTGGTCAATGGCTCAATGTCCAAATGGAGACCAATAACGAGTGGTGTTTCTCAGGGGCTAGTATTGGGACTTGAGTCACAATGTACTTCCTGTGAACTATCACCTGGCGTACTTAGACAGTGCTGGGCATATGGTACTTCTCCGCCTACTGTGAGTTTTGCATAGCTTTCCTACATACTATGTGCTCCATTTGAACCCAGCTATTTCCCACTGAGTATTTTTTGATGTTTTCTTTTTTATTAAATTGAAACATTAACACCAATAAGAACAAAACTAATCATTCTTAGCTTCCAACCAATCTTGATTTTAGAGATGCTTTTTTTTTTTTTTAATCAGAAAACCTTGAAAAGCCAGACATGAAAATGAGCATCTTCTTCAACAGACTAACAAATGTGCGAAATTTCATAGAAATCTATTCTCACAGTTTCATTACGCAGAGGATTAATGTTTAATGCTGGCAGGCTGCAGGTCCACACTAATAAGAAAAGCTACAAAAGGCTATGTACAGGGAAAGAGAATTTCATCAAACATTCCAAGAACATCTAAAAGGTTTACAGAGTAAAAAGTTTGCTAGAATATATTCTATTTGTGTTCAAGCAATTTTCTTGATATAAGATGAGATTTTAATCATACTGTAGTTTCACAGTGTCCATATTGCTACTTTTTGTCTTCTTTCATCATCTTTGACCTTGATCACACAGCTGTAAGAATTTGAATTTCCTTGGACTTTTTTTTGTCCCTATATAACTCAAAACAGTTGTTTTTCTTTTCTTCCTTAGTAGATTGAAATTAATGTTCAGATTGCAGTTATCAATACTGTCATATTAACTGAAACAGCAGTCAGTCAACAAAATATCACTGATGATTGAAGTTTTATAAAATGAAAAAAAGATATTTTTCAGATTTCTATTACAAATCTGTTGTAAACATCTACAAACACTCTTGTCTGGAAGTTTGCCACAATATTAGCAAAAACCAAAACAAAAATAGAATTGGAGAACTGATTGATGACATCATCTACCTGGACTTGTGCAAAGCATTTGACACTGTCCCTCACAATATTCTTGTCCCTAAACTGGAGAGACACAGATTTGACAGGTGGACCACTTGGTGGAAAAGGAATTGGCTGGATGGCCACACTCAGAGAGTTGTGGTCAATGGCTCAATGTTCAAGTGGCGACCAATGACGGATGCTGTTCCTCAGGGCTTGGTATTCAGGCCAGCCCTGTTTAATATCTTTGTTGGCAATGTCGACAGGGGGATAGAGTGCACCCTCAGCAAGTTCTCTGATGATACCAAGTTGTGTCGTGCAGTTGACATGCTGGAGGGAAGGGATCCCATCCAGAGGGACCTTGACAGGCTGGAGAGGAGGGTCTGTGCAAACCTCATGAAGTTCAACAAGGCCAAGTGCAAGGTCCTGCACATGGGTCAGGATAATCACAAGCTGGGTGGAGAATGGATTGAGAGCAGCCCTATTGAGAAGGACTAGGAAGCGCTGGTGAATGAGAAGCTCTACATGAGCTGGCAATGTGCACTTGCATCCCAGAAAGCAAACTGCATCCTGGGCTGCACCAGAAGAAGTGTGGCCAGCAGGTCAAGGGAGGTGATTCTCCCCATCTAGTCCACTCTTGTGAGACTCCACCTGGAGTATTGCGTCCAGCTGTGGAGCTCCAAACATAGGAAGGACGTGGACCTGTTGGAGCAATCCAAAGGAGGGCCGTGAAGATGATCAGAGGGCTGGTGCACATGCACCCTGTTGTGATAGAACAAGAGGTAATGGTTTTAAAATAGCAGGAGGCAGAATCAGACTGGTCATAGGAAGAATTTTGTTACAATGAGGGTGGTGGAACACTGGAACACCTTGCTCAGAGAGGTGGTAGATCCTCATCCCTGGAAACATTCAAGGCCAAGTTGAATGGGGCTCTGTGGAACCTGATCTAGAATCTACAGAAGTAGTATTGTAAGGACAATCACAGAAACAATGTTTGAGACTTGCTGATTGCCTGCTCGGTGTGCTGCCATCTTAGCTGTTTCAGTATGAGTTAATAGACTCCAGGATGGATTTCCAGGACATATTTTTAATGTTCCACAGTCACTCATGAAGAGTCTTTGTTCAAAAGTAATTTTATTTAATTTTTCACAAAGCAGATGTCCCTGCTCCTTGCAGGGGAGTTGGACTAGATGAACTTTAAAGGTCCCTTCCAACCCAAACTATTCTATGATTCTATGATTGGAACAAGATTATTTTAAAAGCTTGGGCAGATATTTCCAGAAAGCTGTTGTCAGTAGCTTTTTCTCTAGACTGATTTTCTCATTCTTAATTTATTCCACAGCACTTTAAAGAGCTGAGATGAGAACCCTTCTGTATTGTGGGTTTTCTATTGAATTGAATACGTCTTGGATTTCACTTAAGATGAACAGCTTCCTACTTAATACTAACAAAATACTCTTTTCTTAGTCTAAACAAAAAAATCTGCCTCAAAGTTATTGTATAAACATAATTTGAAAAATATAGTTGATATAAACATGGAAAGAAGCAATCTACTTTGTGCTCACAAGAAAATAAAATGTTGCAAAATGAACTAATTTTTTTTTTTTTCAAAAATCCTTTTCAGAATTATTACTGAGATGTTTTGGTGAAAGTCAATACATCACCAAGCCCTGGTGAAGCAACCTAGTAGTTTTTTGGTCCTTTTGAGGATTTCTGTAAGCTACTCCATATATTTTTCAGGACATCTCTGAAAGGAAAAGATTAACTGAGAGTTTTATCTTCTCCGTTAATCTACAGAAGTAGTATTGTAAGGACAATCACAGAAACAATGTTTGAGACTTGCTGGTTGCCTGCTCAGTGTGCTGCCATCTTAGCTGTTTCAGTATGAGTTAATAGACTCCAGGATGGATTTCCAGGACATATTTTTAATGTTCCACAGTCACTTGTGAAGAGTCTTCGTTCAAAAGTAATTTTATTTAATTTTTCACAAAGGTTAGTGATCACGTGTGGAACTGAATCCCTTGCACATGACGATCAGTTGTCTAGGTCAAGAAGGGCTTTGCAACGGCTTCCTCAGCTGGATCAGCTGACACTTCCTGAACTGTTGTTCTGATGAATCCTCACAGTCCACCTGGCCAGTGGACCGCATGAGCACTCCCATGTATGATCTATCCACCATTGCTATTGATTATCTTAAACTGTGTACCACACAGTCATAAACAAATAGGTGGTAGAAAAGCTTGTCCTACATGGCTATTTCTGTGTCTCCAGGACTAGATTCTGAAATTTCCCAGGGTCTCGTCTGAGAGCAATTTTGTCAGATTTGCAGCTGGAACTGCCTGGAGGCATCTCCAGGATGGCCAGGTTCTCCAGCTAGGATATTAATCAGCACATGTAAGTGTACAAATAGTGCCCATCAGCTGACCTATGCACAGAGCAGGAGCTGCATGGAACGATCTTCCAGATTCCAAAATTTTCCTGTAGAGTCTTGTATGATCTAGACAACAGCTTTGTCACAAAGGTGGCTAGAAGTGGAGTCCATCACTGTGCCTGAAGTCAGTCTGCTCTCACATCTATGCAGAAACTGGTTGTAGTGTTCCTGGATGACATGAGGACTTGATGCCCAGGTGCACTGGGTTTTCACACAGGCCACAACCCTGACACCCAGCTAGAACACAACTGTGGCTTGAATTTCCTCCTTACATTACTAATGTAACTCAAATTCCTTGTATTATTCTCCAATACTTACAAAAAAATTTTAAAATTAATTTTATTAATCTTAATTATATAAATTAAAGCTTTGTGAATGCTGCATATGCACAGCAAACTGTTCCTGAGATCTTCATATGTTTATGCATGGAAGACAGCAAGAATATAAGTACATAGAATGTCAAAACTCTTCAGGAAATGAAAGCACTTTATACCCCAAACACTGGCATCCATCATCATTTTCAGCAAATATATTTCCACAAAATCATTTGAATTCCATGTATTCATATATTCATATATTGTTCATTATGTTTTTTTTTTTTTTTAATGTGTGGCCAAAGTATGTTTGTAAGAACGAACAGGAAAAGAGAAGAGAGCAAAGGAAGCACTGCAGAAAAACAGAGAAGGAAGAGAAAAATCGGGAACAAGTAGCAGCTTAAACTACTGAGAGAAGTTTGTCTAAGAAAGGTTTTTGGACTCTGTCTGAAAGAATTTGGACAGAGTGCAAAAAAACTTCTTCCTTGCTGGATTTTTTTTAAGTTCAGAGCAATGAAAGTCTACTTTTTACTCCCAGTAATTAGTAACCGTAATCCATACAGGCAGACTTTACCCCAGATCTAGGACTTCATTGATCTCAGTATTCGCTATGATACAAAAACCTGAACAGGACTAAACAGGACCAGAGCTGATAAACCAATGAGACACGGTCAGTGTTACTGTAACTTTAGGAACAGCTAGATTTACAAATGAGCTTTAAGAAGTTAATTTGTCCGTTCAGTTTCAATAAAAGGGCAGCATCTAATTTAGTAGCCATTTTATTCTGACAGGACAACAAAGATGAATGCCAGCCAGGATTGTACTTTGTGAATGATGGACAAAACAAAAATTATGTTTCCATAATGTAAATAATCTGTTGTAAAAATAAAGAAACCTTCAGACTTTTTTTTTCGCTTTCTTCTGTTTTGAAAACAGCACTAAAAGTGCTTCGTTTTGACCTCTCAATTTTTTAGGTAGTACATCTTGTATACTGCTTCAAAATTATTTCATTTTCTTCAAAAAATGAAATCTTCCTTCATAAAGGATATAGTCTTTTTTAATTTACAAAAATTATTTTTAAAAATGTAGAAAAAATCCCTAAGCTAGAATGCTTCAAAACTATTTTCATACTATAAATCTGATTTTCTAAACAGCAGTTATTGTGATTTTTTTTTTTGTGAGCACTGAAATCTCCATTAAAATTCTGATAACACTCTGGTGTGCACTACACCAAATACCACCTCAGAAATCGTACTGGTAGGAAGTTAAAGTATACTAGGAGAGAGTTAACAGCATGATCATGTTAGCAGAGTAAGAGAGGATAAGAAAATTGTTGCAGAAAAAAAATTACCAACTATAATAATTTCAATGTAGAAGAAACCATCTGTGTATCACTCCAGACCAAGTCAGTGTGTTAACTTCATTTCCCTATCCCAGGATACCTTGGTGTTTACCTTTAGTATCTTTTAGTATATTTCATCCTATTTCTTCCCATCCTCAAAACGCATGGTTCCTGTTCATTTGCAACAAGATATTAAAAAGCTGTTCAAGGGAGACGACTGACAGAAATATTTTTTAACTCTTATTTCTTCAGTGTAAAAACAGATGATAATTTTAGAAATTTGTATTGAGCTTGCTAATAATTTTAATGCCTAGCAGCCTAAAAAAAATCCTGATTTTCTGCAAATGAACATTTCCATTGTACATGAATGTGCAAATATGGAAAGCTTAGAGGCAGTGGTAAATTTTCCCATAATTATCACAGATGCTGACATGGATCACTGCCTCCTCCCCTCCTGAAAAGGAAGTTAAAGCTCTAGTATTGTCTTGACAATAGTCCTCCGCTGTAGGGCTTTTGGCACTATTAAGTGTACACTCTGAGCAATATTTATAATATACAGTAAAGACTGACTACACCTGAAAGCAGGCACGGGATAGCTGAAGATGCAAGGCATAACACTCAATTATAAAGTATTGTATAAAAAGAAGATGCTGATAACCTTTCATTTCAAAACAAAAAGCTCTAGTGCTAAGTGCAATATATTTTATGGATAAAATAGTCCTCCGCTGTAGGGCTTTTGGCACTATTAAGTGTACACTCTGAGCAATATTTATAATATACAGTAAAGACTGACTACACCTGAAAGCAGGCACGGGATAGCTGAAGATGCAAGGCATAACACTCAATTATAAAGTATTGTATAAAAAGAAGATGCTGATAACCTTTCATTTCAAAACAAAAAGCTCTAGTGCTAAGTGCAATATATTTTATGGATAAAATTTGTCACTATAGTTACAATACAAAGAAATGAAAACACTATAGGTGAGAAGTGCTATCTAGCAAATTCTGAACTGGAGGTAGAGGACCCTCTCAGCTTGTTCAGTGCCTTGGAATAATTCACTAATGAATGCTCTTCACCTGGAGAAATCCCAGCCTGAATTTTCATGCCAAGCTTAAATAGATCTTATTTACTTTCATGCTCACTTCAAAAATAGGGAACTGTCGTAGTTCAGCCCCAGTCGGGACCAGACTACGCAGTCTCTTTCCCGCTCCCCCCACCCTCCGAAAGAATAAGGGGAGAAATGTAAGAAAAAAAACCAGCTCGAGGTTTGAGATAAGGACAGGGAGGAATTCTTAAAGTTACCGTCACGGGCAAAACAGACTCGACTTGGGGAAAAAACTATTCATTTATTGCTAAAACTAGCAGGAGAATGAGACAGGGAACAAGATAACCTCCCCCCACCCCTCCCTCTTCCCGGGCTTAACATTTATCTCTACTACCTTCCCCTCCCGAGCGGCACGGGGGGGGAAAAGGGAATGGGGGTCGCGGTCAGTTCATCACGCGTTCTTTCATGCCGCTGCTTCATCGTCGGGGGAAGAACTCCTCGCATTCCTCCCCTGCTCCTTCGTGGGGTCCCTCCCGTGGGCCACAGTCCTTCGTGAAACTGCTCCGGCGTGGGTCATCTCTTCCACGGAGTGCAGTCTCTCCAGAACGACTGTCCCAGCGGGGCCTCCACGGGCCACAGCCGCATTCAGGCACCCACCTGCCCCGGTGCGGGGTCCTCCACGGGCTGCAGGTGAATCTCTGCCCCTCCGTGGACCTCCATGGGCTGCAGGGGGACAACCTGCTCCACCATGGTCATCACCACGGGCTGCAGGGGAATCTCTGCCAGGAGCCACATTACTCCTCCCCCTCCTTCTTCACTGACCTTGGCGCCTGCAGCCGTTCCTCACAACAGGCTGGCAGACGCCTCTCAGGATCCTTTTTACATCTTATTCACTGCTCATCTCCTC